>CALNHX010007859.1:0-68222 GCA_940337035.1 Agriotes lineatus | reverse complement strand
TTTTCCTGAATCAACACAGGACTCCGAGCGTGGAGATTAATCTCATGAAACCTATTTTGTACAGTTAAAGTTCCCGTGCTTTTACGTGGCAATCGCGCACGAAGATTAGAATGGGCCGAGGAACACATCAACTGGCAAGAACAAGACTGGGCTCACGTGCTCTTCACAGGTAAATCGAAATTTGGTTTGAAGCCAGATTTTGGAAGACTAAGGGTGTGGAGGAGACCTGGAAATGAAAATCGTTTGGCAACTGTTTAGGAAGTTGATCGGTACCAAGGGGGACCAGTTATGATTTGGGCTGGAATTAGCCTTGTCCCCTAGACCATTTTGATGTGTGTACATATAAATTAAGATGTTTATAGTATAATGCCATATTATAAAAATGATACTACTTATTTGTGTTTCAAATTAACTTCTGACTGTATTTTAATAACTATAAAGCTAGTTTTCACACTTAATTAAAAGTCGTTTAAAATTATGTTACTGCGAATTATCTTGCCTATTAGGTGCTTTGTACCTATATATAAAATTTTTAATATTTAGCAGAAAAGAGCGATAGAAATTTCATTAAACTTTTTAATCAATTTCCATAAGACTTTTTACAAATGTCAATCAAAAGATATTTCTCCTGAACCTTTCAGAATAAAACTTTAAATTAATTTCGCCCACAGTTGTCAATTAAGAATGTCTACATTTGTGGAAGGGTGTCCCTTTCCCATCTCCAGTCTGTACTCGTACAACGCTTTTGTGATCTTGTGGAGGAATAAATGTCAATTTAGAACGCATCGAGGCAGAGGACAAAGCGAAAAGTGACATTGCGTGGGTCAACAGCGATGCTTCCCAATTATTGTCAATCGAAACTCGAGCGAAAGGTGATGCATTGCTGCCTTGTTTCCCTTTGTTGAAACAGTATTTCTTTCCAGCCGAAAATGCTGCGGGTCAGCTTTCAGGAGCGTAGCTAACGATCAACTAAATTGGTGATGAAAAATGACGCCACAGTGGCGATTAGCTTTGCAGTTTAGATATTTATTAATGTGTCGACATAGTATAGTACAATTTCACTAATTTCTATTCAATAAATGTAAATATAGCGCAGTGATTTTAAATATTTAATTATACTGGGTGAGGCACATAAAGTGTTACAGAGCAATAGCACTCAAAGTATTGATCATATCCAAAAATGTTTCAGTGTTCGAGAAGGCCGTCATACTGGACCACCCTATTTTTTATCGGTGGAGGCGCTGAAGCTACGTCAAGGTCAACTCCAGATTTTTAAATGAAACTATGTATTTTTTTTTCGATGACATTATTACCGATTTTAAGACAAATTCAGCTACCTGAAACACAAGATCATTCTAGTTAGCAAAGTATGAAGATAGTCAAAAAATCGAAAAATATCGGAATAATCACTTTCAAAGGATCCACTAACCTTGGTTTGGTTCTACCTACAGAAGATGCTCGAAATGATGACCCTCGACTTGTAAGCACTTGTTAATTCGCTGATGAAAAGACCGTCTAACTTCAGCTAACATTTGTGGTGTAATTTCGGTACATGCTCGTCGTATTCTGTCTTTCATGTCGTCAGGCGTGGTAGGTGCTACCGCCATTACGCGATCTTTGACAAAACCCCATAAAAAGTAATCTGCTGATCTTAGATCTGGCGATCGAGGTGGCCAAGCTACAGGACCGCCTCGTCCTATCCACTTTTCGCCAAAAATCTCATTCATCACTTGTCTTAAACACAGAGCATAATGGGATGGTGCACCGTCGTATTGACTCGTGTTTGTTGCACTGTTGAATTTTTCGATTTTTCGACTATTTTCATACTTTGCGTGACTAGAATGACCTTGTGTTTCAGGTCGCTGAATTTGTCTTCAAATCGGTAATAATGTCATCGAAAAAAAAATACATGGTTCCATTTAAAAAAGTTGAGTTAACCTTGACGTAGTTTCAGTGCCTCCACCGATAAAAAAATATGGTGGTCCAGTATGACGGCCTTCTCGAACACTGAAACTTTTGTCTGAAACATTTTTGGATGTGATCAATAGTTTGAGTGCTATTGCTCTGTAACACTTTATGTGCCTCACCCTGTATATACATACCAGTTCCAAAGTTTTATATGAAAAAAATAATACAGACAACAGTTCAGTTTACAGAAATGTATTGGATTATGTAAGAATTGCATTAAAAAATTAAATTAGCTTGTAATTGGTATACCGTGTGGTATATCTAAAATTATTAGCAGAGTCAGTGATTTAACATTCTAAATTTTCTTCGCGCAAATCTCCACCCAGGATAAAATTGCTCTGCTACTAATTAAAGCTTCTTAAATTCGAAACTAAGAGCAGAATATGAAATCATAAATTATACTTTAACTTTACTCTGTTTTAAATGAAGCAGAAGTTCCTCTCCCATAAAATTCTAACGTCTTCATCCAACTATGTGAACATTAGTTCAAATTCGTATTCAGCCCGTATTTAGTATTACCAGTCTTTCATAGCAGCTTATGATATGCTAATGGGGCTAATTAAATAAATAACGCTACTTAAGCTGTCACTGTTGCATTATTCATGCTCATTTAAATGCGTGCTCTGCCTTCACATACAAATTTTACTATAAGAAAGAAATGCGCAACTATTTAGATGCGTAGATATCAACTTTCCTTTCTTTGGGTCTTTTGCATTCCTGAATAATGCCACACTTAAAATATTGTGGGCACCCAATGAATTAGAGATTATCAACACATAATGTATTCAAGACAATTTCATGGCAAATATTTTTGTGAAGGTAATATTTCGTTCATTTGCAGCAACATTATCAACTGAGGAATTGGCCAACTCGGTTATCGCTGCCGACTACATAATTGTATCCTTATATTTATTTCCTATAGTATAGCTATATGTAAGCCAGACTCAAGTTTCTTGGAAAATTGACCTTCATCTTCAATAAAAATTTGGAAATATTGCACACTACAACTAACTTTATGTTAAAAACATTTTTAAGAAAGTCATGTATAAACACAACCAATTAGATTAAGTAACAAACGACTTCCGGGATTGGACCGTGTCATGATTGAGATCGAAGAACTCAACGTTTCGCCCACTTTCGTAAGGGGCTTCATCAGGAGGAAAAACCAATTACACTTAACTGAATATAAATATTGTAACAATACCAATGAGTCATCTTACCTATCCCTTCGTCAACACGTAATACGTATAGTTTAATATAAGAAATGGCAATCTAAATGTTAGAAAGGTGATATGACTCACACGTGCATAATTGCCGCTTGTCGCCTATTCGTCAAGATAGCGGCCCAATTAAAAATCACATGTGAGTTAACGCCCTCAAACCTCGCATGCAATTTCTCAAGGAGCAGAAAAACACGTAATTACAACCATGTTATTCTTTTGGCTAAACAAAAGCCGAACGCCTAAGTTTTAAAAACAGCATTCGTAGGGCAAACGGCCCTAAAAACCCAGGCCAACAACCCGAGATATTAGCATGTCAGCGACCGCTCCGTCTAACAAAGACGGCTTAAAACTTTCCCTTTCACGGGGTTAAGTAAGGTAAATAAGAACGAAGGTGTCAACTCAGAGAACTGGGCCAGCGCCGGAAAGAATTATCCATAAGGAGGTCAATGCAGACATGCCACGCAACAATTAAAGAAATAGCAAATAGCGCGAACCAATTAAATTACAAGTAATTTTAATAAGACTATAGGCATGCGTGGTATGTAAAGAAGCATAATTTAATAAGGAAAACGATGGGCCAGATAAAAAAAGCCGCCGTACGAAAATAAGGACGCTAAATGCAAAAATCGATAAAATGCTTCAAATCAAACCCCGTAAGCGAAATTAGTTCATCCCACCCCAAACAAACGGACATCCGAGAGAAAGCGGTGGGAGTAAAAATCCCTTTAAAAAGAGCCGCAGCCGCCAGAAAAACCATCTTATCGAGCTCTGCTCTAGGATCAAAAACATCTTATCGAGCTTCTGCTCTAAGACCAAAAAAACTCTCTCAGCTTGGGCCCTCCGGCTAGAGAACTCCACAAACGGCCCAAAACCTTCTGTTCGAGCTCTGCTCACAGAAGTCAGCCCCGTGACTCCTTGGGATAACTCGAGCTATGCTCGTTATTGCTAAAGGGTGTCCGGGTTGCCGCAATCTACGCCTGCCATCCTCGCTGTCCACGCCTGGAGGAGCGTCCAGCCCCACGTCGAATCGAGCCCTAGTAGCCACCGACGTCGCCGCCCGTCTCAAGCCCAGGCCTATGCTGCGCTATGCCCCAGGTCCTGCCGCCCGCTATGCATAGCCCAGGCCCCATGGAGAACCTCGCCGTCTCCGCTGCATCGCTCCGCAGCACCGCGACACGCTCACGTAAGTTCTCAGAAACAAACACAGCTACTCGAATCTAGTTCGCAGGAACCAACACATGCGAGTGAAGACAGACGCCGCCGCCGTCTGCCCCTACGTCCAGCTCACTGCGAGGAGGAAGACGCCACACAGGCCGCCTCCACGTACGCTGCTGCTCCCATGTTCAGAAGCACGCACCCTTCCACAGGCGCCGTCGCCGCCTACACCTACGTCCAGCTCACTGCGAGGAAGATGCCGCCATACAGGCCGCCTCCACGTACGCTGCCGCTCCTATGTCAGGGAGCTCGCATCACGCCAAAGACGCCACCGCCGTCTACGCGTACCCCCCAACCTCCACAGAGGGGAACCACCGCCAAGCGACACCGCTCGCTTGCGCCACCAGCTGACGCCGTTCAGTCCCGCCGCTACTGCCCCCATAGCAGAAGGCCGCCCGACACCGCTTCCATAGAGGAAACCAATCATCGCCGCCGCCGCAGCATCCACAAAGGACGCTCGCCGCCGCCCCCTTGTAGCCAAAAGCTACGCAATGCCAACCTAGAGCCCACGCCTTCCAGCGGGGCCTAGCCATCGATCATCGAGGAAGAGGAGGATGGACAGCCGCCGCCCGAATTCGACGCCCGCCGTCCGCAAGCTCGAGGTTCGCTGCAGCAGCCCGCCCCTGGAGTGTGCTGTCGTCAGACGCGTTCTGCTCGGCCCCAAGCTTCAGAGAGACGCTAGCTGCTTGCGAACCAGAGAGCGCTCCGGCCCGTCGCGCATCATCCGGCTCGACGCCATCCCCAGGTCGCCCTTGAAACACCAGAAACTCCGCGCCACAAAGAGGACTTCGCCTGAGCTCGCGCTTTCAAGCACCGTCGCCCCGGCTTCGCACAGCTCCGCCGAGGACGCACCTGCCACGGCAATGACGCCTCAAACCTCCGCCGCCGCCCCCTTGGCCTGCCGCCGAGGTGTGTCATCCTGCCTCCAGGTCGTCCGGAACGTGGACACCGTCCCGCCCCCAAAGGGCCTCGCTAGGACGCGAGCCCTAGGTCTAAGAAGTCCTGGCCGAAGTGTTCCTGCTGCCAGGTCGAACGCCACCATCCGCTTCTCGCCCTCGGAGATGCCCTCCACCGGGCACACACACGGCGTATTTTACTTTATTGTTTTTATATATATATTTTTGGGAGTAATTATATAACATTGTACATAGTAATTGTAAATAAACGCACACTTAAAAACCAATCATGATCTTCTCCAGGAGCGCCAATAGCCGTCTTTCGTGGACATCCCTACCGTGAGCTAGCTTGGTAAATGGTCGTAAAAAGCCATTTTTAACCTTCGTCACGCCCTCGAGTGTGAGGCCAGTGTCGTATTGTGTTAATTGGCGCCCATCTAACGTGTGGCTTTCCTCTGGTGGATACCTAAGGACGAACGCACCCCACCTGGTTAAACGAAGGACAAGAGCACTCCTGAAGATCAACAACGATAGATGACACACCGCCGTGCGAATCTATCAACAGCATCAACACCATTTCTGGGAATGGTTCAACAACACCCAGTGGCGTCCAAAGCAACAAACCAGAAGAAGCTGCAGCCCAGCGACACCAACGAGCCCCAAACAAGAAGGAGCTTCACCCACAGCTACTTCAACTGCTCCTACACCTGAAGAGAAATCACATGCGGGTCGAGGACGCCGAAGGAGGGTGGATTTGATATGACTCACACGTGCATAATTGCCGCTTGTCGCCTATTCGTCAAGATAGCGGCCCAATTAAAAATCACATGTGAGTTAACGCCCTCAAACCTCGCATGCGATTTCTCAAGGAGCAGAAAAACACGTAATTACAACCATGTTATTCTTTTGGCTAAACAAAAGCCGAACGCCTAAGTTTTAAAAACAGCATTCGTAGGGCAAACGGCCCTAAAAACCCAGGCCAACAACCCGAGATATTAGCATGTCAGCGACCGCTCCGTCTAACAAAGACGGCTTAAAACTTTCCCTTTCACGGGGTTAAGTAAGGTAAATAAGAACGAAGGTGTCAACTCAGAGAACTGGGCCAGCGCCGGAAAGAATTATCCATAAGGAGGTCAATGCAGACATGCCACGCAACAATTAAAGAAATAGCAAATAGCGCGAACCAATTAAATTACAAGTAATTTTAATAAGACTATAGGCATGCGTGGTATGTAAAGAAGCATAATTTAATAAGGAAAACGATGGGCCAGATAAAAAAAGCCGCCGTACGAAAATAAGGACGCTAAATGCAAAAATCGATAAAATGCTTCAAATCAAACCCCGTAAGCGAAATTAGTTCATCCCACCCCAAACAAACGGACATCCGAGAGAAAGCGGTGGGAGTAAAAATCCCTTTAAAAAGAGCCGCAGCCGCCAGAAAAACCATCTTATCGAGCTCTGCTCTAGGATCAAAAACATCTTATCGAGCTTCTGCTCTAAGACCAAAAAAACTCTCTCAGCTTGGGCCCTCCGGCTAGAGAACTCCACAAACGGCCCAAAACCTTCTGTTCGAGCTCTGCTCACAGAAGTCAGCCCCGTGACTCCTTGGGATAACTCGAGCTATGCTCGTTATTGCTAAAGGGTGTCCGGGTTGCCGCAATCTACGCCTGCCATCCTCGCTGTCCACGCCTGGAGGAGCGTCCAGCCCCACGTCGAATCGAGCCCTAGTAGCCACCGACGTCGCCGCCCGTCTCAAGCCCAGGCCTACGCTGCGCTATGCCCCAGGTCCTGCCGCCCGCTATGCATAGCCCAGGCCCCATGGAGAACCTCGCCGTCTCCGCTGCATCGCTCCGCAGCACCGCGACACGCTCACGTAAGTTCTCAGAAACAAACACAGCTACTCGAATCTAGTTCGCAGGAACCAACACATGCGAGTGAAGACAGACGCCGCCGCCGTCTGCCCCTACGTCCAGCTCACTGCGAGGAGGAAGACGCCACACAGGCCGCCTCCACGTACGCTGCTGCTCCCATGTTCAGAAGCACGCACCCTTCCACAGGCGCCGTCGCCGCCTACACCTACGTCCAGCTCACTGCGAGGAAGATGCCGCCATACAGGCCGCCTCCACGTACGCTGCCGCTCCTATGTCAGGGAGCTCGCATCACGCCAAAGACGCCACCGCCGTCTACGCGTACCCCCCAACCTCCACAGAGGGGAACCACCGCCAAGCGACACCGCTCGCTTGCGCCACCAGCTGACGCCGTTCAGCCCCGCCGCTACTGCCCCCATAGCAGAAGGCCGCCCGACACCGCTTCCATAGAGGAAACCAATCATCGCCGCCGCCGCAGCATCCACAAAGGACGCTCGCCGCCGCCCCCTTGTAGCCAAAAGCTACGCAATGCCAACCTAGAGCCCACGCCTTCCAGCGGGGCCTAGCCATCGATCATCGAGGAAGAGGAGGATGGACAGCCGCCGCCCGAATTCGACGCCCGCCGTCCGCAAGCTCGAGGTTCGCTGCAGCAGCCCGCCCCTGGAGTGTGCTGTCGTCAGACGCGTTCTGCTCGGCCCCAAGGCGCCCCAAGCTTCAGAGAGACGCTAGCTGCTTGCGAACCAGAGAGCGCTCCGGCCCGTCGCGCATCATCCGGCTCGACGCCATCCCCAGGTCGCCCTTGAAACACCAGAAACTCCGCGCCACGAAGAGGACTTCGCCTGAGCTCGCGCTTTCAAGCACCGTCGCCCCGGCTTCGCACAGCTCCGCCGAGGACGCACCTGCCACGGCAATGACGCCTCAAACCTCCGCCGCCGCCCCCTTGGCCTGCCGCCGAGGTGTGTCATCCTGCCTCCAGGTCGTCCGGAACGTGGACACCGCCCCGCCCCCAAAGGGCCTCGCTAGGACGCGAGCCCTAGGTCTAAGAAGTCCTGGCCGAAGTGTTCCTGCTGCCAGGTCGAACGCCACCATCCGCTTCTCGCCCTCGGAGATGCCCTCCACCGGGCACACACACGGCGTATTTTACTTTATTGTTTTTATATATATATTTTTGGGAGTAATTATATAACATTGTACATAGTAATTGTAAATAAACGCACACTTAAAAACCAATCATGATCTTCTCCAGGAGCGCCAATAGCCGTCTTTCGTGGACATCCCTACCGTGAGCTAGCTTGGTAAATGGTCGTAAAAAGCCATTTTTAACCTTCGTCACGCCCTCGAGTGTGAGGCCAGTGTCGTATTGTGTTAAAGGTATTGGTGAATTTCGAAGTGTATTTTTTAACTTATACCTAATCACATGCTAATGTTTAATTGTACACGTTCAGTGAGAGTCGATTATCATTTTGAAACTTTAATCAGAATTATTTCATTTGAAATAACATAAGGACATTCATAAATGTGAGCGTTTTGCACTCTTCGCAACGCTGTACGAAATTATTCATTACATCATGCATCATGTGCTTCGATTTCATCTTTAATGTTTCTTCCAGGGTCGCCAAATCTCCACTTCGAAATTAATTGCGGTGGAAAAAGTTTCTTCAAGATTTCCACAGAAATTCTCCCATATGATTTGTAGCACCATATTGTTGAAACCAATATTCTTTAAGTAATTGTTTAACTTCAATGTTTTTTGCTACATTTATAATGTAATTATATTTGATATAATTATCTAAATTTGCCATTTCCAATATATTTTCTATGAGCCTTTCCAAATTTAATAGCTTGTACACAATAAACAGGCATTTCGTCCAACTCATTAGCACAGCACAGACTTTTAGGATTTCCGATCTAAGTATACCTAGCAAGTAGATTGATATTGACTGACACTAATTTTAATATGCTTAATTTGGCACGTTTATACATATAAATATATTTAGCGTATGTTTATTTTAGTTACTTAGAATGTTAAAGAAAGTAATGCTTTGACACTTTAAATAATGTAATAGTTTTCGGAGATCCGGAATTAGCCTAACCTTAATTATTTTTGCTGTTTAATTACATTAAATAATTCTTACTTACTTCAAGAGATACAATTGGCATATAGAAAAATTAGGGCATATATTACAGTTTCCGTATATATCCATGAGCATTGAGTATATTCCGATCATTTTTGTGCCAAAAAAAGTGTGCCTTACTGATAAGGATATTAAAGATTTATACGGTTTTGAAATTAAATGACCAATTTTGTGTATAACCTTATTAGTTATTACTAATACATTTATACAGAAACGAAAATTAGATAAAATTAATTAATAGCAAGACCATATTTCTGTCTTTGCTTGTGAATTCCGCTTAACTTTACTTATGTATGCCATTATAAATCCACCATCTTTTTAGCCCACCAAGTCTCCTAATCCTAATTAGAGTAATTTATTTATTTTTTAAACGAATTGTAAATAAAGAAGTTACAGAATATAATGTTTTATCTACTTTTGTGTTTTAATTATTAAAACAATGAAAACAGTGCTTTAATGGAATATATTAAGCACTATGTCTGCATTGCTTTTTTAATATGAGAAACACTAAAACAACCTCCTTTATTTTAGACAACTGACGGATTGTCACATTTATGAAATGTAAAAATAAAACATTTCTAACTATTTTTATGCAAAATAGATAAAATCTTGTATGATACGCGTTGCCAAGAAGTTTTAAGGCATTGACCTTCGGCCTCGTTTGATAACACACGTCGAGTGCCTAAAACACTTCAATTTTGCAATTTGTATCATAAATAGCTATTAACGTCTTTAATCGAGGAAGCGCACCGCAAAAGAAACAATTTTTGCTAGATAGAATAACGGCTGACGAGTGTTTGTCTTATATACAAAATACCGGGTGTCTTAAAAAGGATTACATCTAGTATGCTTTGAATTTCCCATGCAAAATAGTATCTGCCGCTCTTGCGCAATGCTGGTAGCTAGTAGACATAATGATAACATAACCTCAATAACCACCAGAACCTTTGTTGACCGAATTCAGTTAAGGAGTGGTTTTCGTTTATATTTCAAATGAGACACAATATATACCTATTTTAAAGCATTATTTAACAGTACGGAAATTGTAAGAAGTAAGACAACCCATATAAAAAGTGATTAAATGGAACCATGCATCATTGCTAAAGAAAGTTAAATCAAGAACATCGTTGTTGTTATATTTTCTTGGAAAAAGTTGCAATAATATATTCGACTAGCATGGTCCCGTGGTCGAATTTCATGTACAACAGACATTTTATAGGGATGCATGTGCAGTCTTCAAAATGTTGTGAACAGTTACTTTTAGGGACTTCCCGTCTGCGCTGACATTTTTGGATTTCTTACAAGAGCTTGGACATTTTCAATAATGTTTAGGGCAGTGGCTGGCCTTCCAGTAGACTTGCCTTTTTCAACAGTGCGACGAATGCGGTACAGCAAAAGAGTTTCTTCAACAATTCTGTTAGGAACCAGCAGTCGAAACTGCTGCTTATAAACCACATAGGAATATTGCCATTCTCCATTTAGTAATAACTGTCCTGATCGAAAATATGCCTCAGTAATAAAAATGCTTTTTTGTATAGTGTACCGGGTGGCCAATTAAGAAGGGCACTCGGCCCTATCTCGAAAAGTAATTGTCGTAAAGACTTGGGGTAGAAAAATTTATGACTAAAGCGGCCAAGAGAAAATGCTGGAAATTATTTTTAAGTTTCTAGAATGGCCGCCAGGGGGCGTAATCGCATTCCTAAATTTTAACTACCGTTTTTTGAAAAATATTCTTATATTACAGATAGCTGAAATGGACACCGTTTTAAAGCTGAGATAAATTCGATTCTTTTTTGTTAAACGCTTTTTGCTCTATCTTGTAAGGGAAAGTGGTGGGGGGTGTCCGAACATTTTCGGAAAGAAATGTCAATAACTTCAAAATGGCTGAACGGATTTTGTCAAACTTGGAGTTGTTGAAAAGGGCTTTTCTTAGGCTATCAACGCTGCCTTGAGAGGATTGATTTAGATTGCTTGTGTCGCCGCTAGAGGGCGTTTTGCGACAACACTACTAATGATATGGACTTTCTCAAAAAAATTAAATGCAACGATATCACTTTTATTGCAACAAAAGATAGCCAAATGAGGGTCTAACACGCTAGTGAAAACCGCATTTCGATATTTATTTCCTAACCTAAAATATCAGTAAAGGAAATTAAAACTCGAAATAATGTCGCATTTTTGGGAATATTTTCAGTATAATTGCCATTATTAAATCCTAATTATCGTTATTTTAACAAAATATATATAAATTTACTGTTAAAATACTAACATTATATTTAAAATGTCAATAATAATTAATACTCATTCAATATGATTGAATATTGCCCTTCTGTCCACACGAAATTCGAAATTTTTAAAATGCAAGTGTGCTTTGGAAAACAAAATAGCAAAAATTATAATGGTGGTGTTTAAGTGTCAATCATATTAAGATTGCAGCTATTTATAGTGCATTTTGGTGGCCTTATTTGTAAAAAATGCCTTTTCCACCTGTAGAAGTGTTTGATATGTTTCGTGTTTATTTTCAAAACAATGAAAATGCAACTGTTTCTGTTAGAATCTATGCGATGGAGTATCCTGATAGGCGCCATCTAACTGTCAAAGTTTTTCGTGTGGACAGAAAGGCAATATTCAATCATATTGAATGAGTATTAATTATTATTGATATTTTAAATATAATGTTCGTATTTTAACAGTAAATTTATATATATTTTGCTAAAATAACGATAATTAGGATTTAATAATGGCAGGTATACTGAAAATATTCCCATAGATGCGACATTATTTCGAGTTTTAATTTCCTTTACTGATATTTTAGGTTAGGACACAAATATCGAAATGCGGTTTTCACTAGCGTGTTAGACCCTTATTTGGCTATCTTCTGTTGCAATAAAAGTGATACCGATGCATTTAATTTTTTTGAGAAAATCTATTTCATTTGTAGTGTTGTCGCAAAACGCCCTCTAGCGGCGACACAAGCAATCTAAATCAATCCGCTTAAGGCAGCGTTGATAGCCTAAGAAAAGCCCTTTTCAACGACTCCAAGTTTGACAAAATCCGTTCAGCCATTTTGAAGTTATTGACGTTTCTTTCCGAAAATGTTCAGACACCCCCCCACCACTTTCCCTTAAGAGATAGAGCAAAAAGCATTTAACAAAAAAGAATCGAATTTATCTCAGCTTTAAAACGGTTTCATTTCAGCTATCTGTAATATAAGAATATTTTTCAAAAAACGGGATTTAAAATTTAGGAATGCGATTACGCCCCCTGGCGGCCATTCTAGAAACTTAAAAATAATTTCCAGAATTTTCTCTTGGCCGCTTTAGTCATAAATTTTTTTACCCCAAGTCTTTACGACAATTACTTTTCGAGATAGGGCCGAGTGCCCTTCTTAATTGGCCACCCGGTACATTTTATGTTGAATTAACAAATGTAATTAAAATTATATGAAGTTTATTCTTTAATTTGACAATTAATAAGTGGCAGCTCTGAATAATGCAATACCAATAACAATCTAGCGGCACATACAAATTTACATGCAAACAAAAATCAAAACCTACTAGATCTAATTCTCTTTAAGACCCCCGCGCCGGTATAATAAATAAGTAAAAATATTTTAATGTTTCTAGTAACACTGAAAAAAGAAAAGGTAAACGAGTTTCAATTCCCACAACTGGGGGCGGGCTGCTATAGAGACCTCTTCTTCAACCAAGGGTAGGAAGTTCGGGAAGGGTTACAGAAATGAAGAGTGCAAACGGAAGAAGGACTAGTAAAGGTTGTAAAAGTTTGCCTCAGGAAAGGTACCCTGTTGACTCAGGGAAACCTTCTATAAACCTGAATCACAGCGGCGGCCGTGGAATTGAACCCACAACCTCCGAATACTATGCAGACGCGTTACCGCAAACCACAGAGCTCGGCAATAAGACTGAAACAGTCAAACGAAACATTTACAACAATGAATTCCATTAATTTATAAAGAGAACGCTATATGACATTCGGTAAGATTCGTACCTACGTTCCCAGATGGAATCTCATTTCCAGTTAGACGCTTTAACGGCTGGGCCAGGAATGCTTTCCAAAACACAGGCTTGTCGTTGTATTATGAATGGTAGGGTGACGACATAAAGGAGTTCGATAGGTGACGACGAAAATGTGACACGCGTAGGTAGGCACGCAAGCAGAATGTAGTTTATATACAGTTTGTTTATCTCGAAATTAATACACCGAAATATCTACTATATACTAAGGCATAATAATTTGGAACTTTTGTAGTTTGTGCAGACCCATAGATTAAAAATGCGAATTTACCAAACTTACCCTAGCGATTCAAGGTATACTGATTTTGATTTCAAAATCTTTCTAGCATTCTCAAAAAAACCCAGATACAAATGTTGTAAATAGACGCATCATGGAACTAATAAAATATAACATGGTAGAAGCCCACTTTATCTGCTATGTTAAAAAAATATTTCTTTCTTTCTACTTATTTTGTTAATAACAGCCACTCAACTTTTAAAATATATGTATTGAGTTTCAATATTATATGTCATTTACCATCTTCAGTATAAATATATTCAATATGTCTGACAGCATACGGAACATAGGAAAGCGCCAATCCTAAATTTTGATAAAGATCAACCAGGACCATGAGTGTATTGTGCTCGCTTTCGTACTAATTAAAATAATATGCGCCTCTGTGAGTACGTTTAACGTCACCACTCTATGTTATTAATTCGCCAGTAAATAGTAAATACAATAAAACTTATTAATTATAGAACTGCTATGACCGAGAATGAGGAGTTCACACTTTAGTGGTTTTATTATTAAAGCGCAGGTATATGGAGCAAAAATTTGAAAAAAAAATCTGTTTGTCTATCTCACTGTAGGATACTGCTAGGTTTATTTTGAAAATAATACATGAATCCATTTTCATACAAAGCACAATTGTGTACATTTATTATATGCACGGTTTCATAAAATTAGACTGATATTTCTGAAATTTTATATGGCGCCGTAATTTTACATTTTCTGAACAACTTTTCTCGATGTTTTGACGCAGTCGAACAGAAAATGTAATTTACCCGAATAAAAATTGTTTTTATCTACAGCTTGTGGAGGGCTCATAAAGACCAATCCAATTGTATTAATATTTTCGTCTCAACACTTTCCAGAGAAAAACGCTTCATCAAGCTTTAACAGTAATTTATAAACATCTTGTATATACATAAAATAAATACACAATATGAAGAAAAATATATGTGTGCGATCCTAATATTCCTACATGGAAATACTGGCAAACATACATGTCCTAGGAGATTTAGGGTTAATTTATTGGCTGTACGCAATATTTAATTAAAAATTAGTCCGAAAGCTACACTAATATCATCATAATTGTACTATGACTCAGCTCAAAAATTAAAGATCTACAGGATATCTGGGAACTTTAATAAATAAGTTTGTTAAATATATTGTTGACATTGGTACAGGGGTTTAAAAATCAGATTACTAAGATTAAAAGAATACAGTATTAAAAATTTCAAAGATTAAATTAGATGTGAAATGGATATCAAATTTTTTAAGATATATTTAGAAAAGAAAGGAAATAGAATTTATAATTTAACTAAATGAAGCTAATTGAGAAACAGTAGGATTTTAACTTAATTTAATATCTTAAATGAATTGGAAGTCAATGACAAATACTTTTTCGAAACATACCTTTAACATAGTAGGTATTAGTCATATAAAAAAGCTTTAATAGTGTGTTGGACAGTACAAAATAAGCTAGATCGTTAAGAATATAGTTTATTGATTAGGATAAAAAAATTGACAACGAAAATGATGTAATACAATTTGTAACGTTTGAAATTAAGAAATAAACCCCTTTATAAAAGTTTTTGTAATACATATTTGGCAAAATAAAAGGGTTTAAAATTGAAAATAAATTGGCGTGGTGAAGAGGAATAAAAACTAAAATGTTAAAAGAAAAAGATTAGCAGATTAGATGGATGAAGATTAGAATGTGGTGAGAAAACCCATCTAATACAGTTATGATCTACAAAGGCAAATAAAAGTAAAGGAATGTTAATTGAGTTTATTGTGGAATTACATTGCATCGACTAAATTGGATAACAAGGAATGGTTTACAAAGGAAGTAGATTACATCGACATCATTAGCAGACTGAGCATATTTGTGGGGTTTGTCAAGTGACATCTTGTGGCGTACATCTGGTAAAGGTTCGTGGTGCTGGGTTGTAGCAGGATTCATACGTGTGATTTGGTTGAGCATTAGAGTAAACACATCTACAGCTGAGATCGATTTGGATGCATATTGTGGTGGAGGTGTAGATGTTGATTTAAAAAGGCAAGTTGTTTTTCATGTGTTCCTGTGGCGAACTGGGTTCCTGTGTTGATTTGGATCCGGATTCTGGACATCTTGGCAGTTGGCTGTCAGTTAAGACCTTCGCTGTGGATTTGAGTGGAGCAGTTTGTAGCGTGGTGAGTTGCAGAGCTGGATGTATTGGGTTTGGTAGAGGAAAGTGTTAAGTCCAGTAAAAAGTAACATAATACAGGTATTTAAAATAAGAACTGAAAGAAAATAAAGAGTGAAGTGAGTTAATTTTAATTAAGGAAGTACTTACCATTTAACATTGTCGAATGACAAATGTACCGATAAAGTATTTGAAATTGATTTTTCAAAGCTATTTTGAAGTGTCAGTTGACAGATGTATTGAGTTGTCATATAAAATAGGAACATCAAATTTCAGAATATAAGCAATCTAGATTATAAAGAATCCGACCTGATTTTCAGTCAAGTGTTTCTACTGAGGCTAGCAATAAATAATTTTGATTATACATAATAAAAATAGGGCAATTAAATTAATTAAAATTCAATTTAATATAAATGTTTTATTGAGAATAAACTAAAGTAAAGATGTAAGTCAATTATAACATAAGTTGGGCACACAAAGTGGAGCTAATCACCTTGACAATACATATTACAATATATTTATTAGAACACTTCTTAATGCTAGTGAATAAATATTTTTAAAAAAACGTTTTATTGTATCATTCAACAAATGTCTTCAATTAATTTAAGTTTCTACATTGTTCTTGTAAAGGTTTCACCAATAACACCTTTAAATACTTAGATTCTTATATGATGACCGTCTCTATTTTGTGTTTTCACTAGTTGCATTGAATTAACTTTTTATAGAGTAGGTACAAAGCCACATTTTGGTCATGTCGTTTGGCGAAAAAGGGAACTAAGTCATCAAAGTCAACAAACTCATGATAAAAAGTGAGTATGTATTTAATAGTAGTTTGTATACCAAGGCACTGAAGTATAACTTTTTATCACGAATGTGGATTTAGTTGCCGAGGCCCGTAGGGCCAAGGCAAATAAACCACATGAGGGATAAAAAGAAACTTCAGTGCCGAGGTGTACACTATGTCTTATTTGAAATCGAGGAATCGTGAAATTACAACATTTTAACCAACTTTTGTAGGTTATGTTCGGTCGATTGACGTTTATCTGTCGCCTCGCCACCTACAAAAAAGTCGTAAAACAATGGATTACTTCACTGCCGATTTCTCGTATTTTAATTACGATTTCGGCGTACTTCACTGCCGATTTCAAATAAAAGTTATTTTTGTAAGGGACCAAATCGCTTAACTTGCTCTCTTTTATAATTTCTCGTTATAACTGTCATTTGTCTCTGCATTTGTCGTCTGTCAAATACAGCGTCAGATACGAGTTTATACATATTCCACGATTGCTCTCCTCCAAAGGAACGCAACTGAATCTGTTGATTTTTATGGGGTTACATTAACAACCCAAGTTAATAGAGATTCGGCCATTCTCGCATAGCTGTCGGGGACAAAATCAAAATTACACTAACATAAAACTTTGTATAGTATTAACTCAAACTTGAAAATCTAATGACTTCAACCAGTAACCTTATTGAAAGGTACCTCAATTGTACTTTAAGTCTAAAGACAAATACATTAAACAAGTTCAAAGAATTCTCATACAGGCTTAGACAGCAAGTTTGTTCTTGTTTTACCAAAAGTCTTTGATAGCAAATAGTTTTTTTAACAAAATTTAATTTTTCACTCGGTATATGGATATAACACTTTTTGCATGTGTTACACTATGTTTGCAGAATGTATCTGTTTCAATGCATTATTTTACGGAGCTATAGTGTTTCATTAGATAGTCATACCGCCATACGACGAGACATTACAAATTAAAGGTACGGAAATTAGATGTTTTCTCCAAAATTAAAAATATTAACTACCCCAACTTAGATGAATTTTTATTTTTCGATCTTTTTTACAACTGAAAAGAATAAATTTTCGCAAATCCTAATGTTCGCTACCCTTACCTACACTTGACACTAAGTGTGACACTTTTATCTCTACATTTTTGGCTCAATCGATCTATTTTGATAGGAAGGGTGTCCCCCTAGATGATATTCTATTATTTTTGTGTACACCCTGTAGATTGCGACCTAAATTAATGCTATTAACACGGAAATTTGATATCGCACGTTCTTTCTATCGGCCAATTTGTTGTAAGTTGAAAGTTAATTTTTACTATTTTGTATTGCACTCCGGTACTTAGCTGCAGTTGGCGCTATCTAATACATTTCAGTGCTCGGCTTTACAACTAATTTTAGTCTAAATGTATACCGTCCGAATTTGCACTTGCTGAATGCTTTATCTATTCCAACATTAGGTTCTTCCATTATTAACGTGGATTTCTTATTTGTTTAAGGCTTAATTGTTTCAATTTACTGTTTAAAAGTACTGAGGAGAGGCACCACAACAATGTAATCACAGAGTAAAATTAAATCTACCCAGGTATTAATTAAACTCACTTTCGATACCTGCTGTAATTGAAATGAGGTACACGCAAAAATATGGCAATAGATTTTTTTAATTAAAATATTTATTGGGAAGGCTGGGAAGTATCATTAAAGTTAATTATTCTGCCAAAGGTGAACGGTCGAGTTAGTTATTACAAATTGTAAGCCAAAATTTTATAATGCAACTCTACAAGATATATACTTTTTCTCAGGATACAACGCTGTAGCGAACTATTTTAATCCTATACAACCTTACATCTTGTAGATATTGCTACAGAAATACATCTTCTGCTACTAGACAATAACTACGCCTCAACTGTCCGTAACAAACCATTCTTGTTGCACCGAAGCTACGACACCGATACGTTGATTGTTCAGCACCGCAGGGACTCCTGAAAGCTCAACAACTCCTGCGGAGCTAAATAACTTTTATGTACAATATAACGCCGATAAACCACTTAAATCTCCGCCGTTATTTCGGATTACACTTATAATCCGACGCACCCTGAGGGCAAAGCCGCACAGTCGACCTCCAGACTCAGACGAGATTCCCACAAAGAAACCTCTCCAGGACCAAAATTTACGATTTTGGTTTACAATTTCGACGCGCTGGAAATCGCACCGCGAACCGCTTTTAAGTTGGCTTTGGTCTCTGGAAAATTGTGCGAAAACTTTTGCTCTTTTATCGAAACGTGACCGTGCGGATCCCAATAACTTCCAGAGCAAAGGGTTGCTCTTGGTGCTAATCAGGAACGATGCAGTGCATTCTCAGTCCGCAACATAAACTTGCCGTATTGATTTTTGAGATTAAGGATTATCATAATTACAATTGCGGAAGTAGTTGATTTTGGTTTCGCCGCTGCAGGTTGTTGTTGCTGGGAATTAATTTTGAGCGACTGTGGCTGCGGTGTAGACGTTTTCCTAACCCGATTCCGTTTCAATATATTGCTTTCTATCGAATGGCGGAGTGGGTAAATACGCTAAATTTGTATTTCCGAAAAAATCTCGCGAGACAGGCAAATCCTCATCCTAAAGTAGAAATAAAGTAAAGTAGAAGGGAATATTTGCATTAGGATGTTTGAAGCAGCCGCGGAATGCTTTCTCTATATCTCGAGACAAGTCTTTTAAATCTGTGACCCAGAAAAAGCCCGATCAGAATGATATGAGAATGTGACATAACCAAAGGAACGAGAAAGCCCTGTTGTCAGATGTCACCTAGAGTTTTCAAGAGTCGTTGACGGCCGATATTGGGCAGAATTTTTTCAACAATATACAATGTCGACTTGATCATATTGGAAATGACGGGAATACGTTATGATGTTGTTTTGCAATCTCGGAGGATACAGCGGACACGACCCCAGGAATTAGGGTTATGTACCAGTGGCGTAGCTGTAAATATCCATACCCCCTCCCGAAAAACAGTGGACCCTTTTATAAGTATCTTATTACAGAAATTTAACTTCAGTATACTGTAATATATTTATTATCGATATATATACAGGGTGCTGCATTGGCTGAGGCAACATACAAAATTCCATGCTTATTACGAGACATTCAAATATTGGCTGCCCTAATTATTTTACAGCAATATTCCATAAGGTTTTTTAAAAGAACACTAGATGATGATTAAATTAGCACAAATTCAGCATATTTTGTTGGTTTGATAACTAAAGTATTAGATTCAAATATCTAGTCAGTATTGTTAAAACTGTTAACATTTTACAGGTTACCTATAAACTTATACTTGAAAAATTGAAAAAAAATATTCCTAAATCGGATACAAAAATAAAAGAAATTTGCTCGCGAACCTAACATTTAAGTGGTTTTTTCATCCAAAAGGTCACTCATTTTCAGTAATTCTTTAATACCAGTTTCATAAAATTAAAAATATGTTTAACATACTGAAAAGTACTTATCAATTTTAAGTTTAGGGTAGAAAGTATGGAAATTGGTTCACCATGCAGTATTCTTTAAAAAACCCTAAATGTTAATAAGACATAAAATAAATCCTTTGGTGTCTCTATTTTAAGTTTTTAATTCCAGGATATACTGGAAAGCAAAAATGCCCAACATACGAGTACACATCGTGAAGCATGACGTTTGTTTCGCCTCTGCGTTAGGATATTGAACTTAAATAAGACGTCTCGTACGCTTTACTATTTTTAGCGCTTTGCCCTGTTTATTTACCTTGCTCGCTCAATATGCATCAAACCATTTTAACTACCCAGTAGTTTTGCTGTAAAATCTAGTGATGCCACCGAGACGGGAAAGTTCTCGATATCGTCTCGTCTCGCCTCGAAATTCGAGATCGACATTAACATTTTCGATCTTGAATTTTTGAGACGAGGTAAAAATTTTCGATATCGAGGCTTTTTCAATAGTATTGTTAAAAACTTACTTTAATTTCTCATAAAACTACAAGGGTTACTCTAAAATAACCACAACCTTAGTTCGGTACGCACAGCTCTTATTTAAAATTCGAAAATCGACGTTCGAGAATTTTTAGTACGAGATCGAGAATGGGCAAATATCGTCTTGTCTCGTCTCGCGGCAACACTAGTAAAATCATAAGGGAAGCCGATATTTGAAGGAAGGCTACTTTGCAATTAATTAGTATATAAGCTGCTTCCGACTTCGACCTATGAAGCACCCTATATACTAGGTGAGTTTCTTAAAGTGTTAAAAGGCGATATCTTAAAAATGGTTTAAAATATTTTGATGAAATTTTGGTGGGGTGATAGGGAGATAGGGGACCTATTTAAACATATATTTGATATATACCCCCTCTCTCTGTTTTGAGGGGTGGGGGATAACTTTGGCATTTTAAATGGGTCGATGTACTTTTGTTTATACATTTCGAATCTACGTAAAAAACTATATATGTGTATAACATTTCTTTTTGATTTGGTTATGGTTACGGATTTATGATTTATTAGGTTATAAAATAAAAAAATATTTAACATTTAATTTCAACATTTTTTCACTCTTTTTCTAAATGAATTTTGTACCCGCTGTAACATTTCAGGCGCCACTAATAATCAGGCAAAGCGGATTCGGTGAAAAGCAAATAAAAAAAATTGTACACATACGTAGTTTTTTACGTACATTCGAATTTTATAAACAAAATTACATCATCCAATTTAAAATTCCAAAGTTAGGGGGTAAATGTCAAAAATATGTTTAAATATGTCCCATCTACCTACTACCTCACAAAAATTTCATCAAAATATTTTAAACCGTTTTCGAAATATCGCCTTGTAACCCTTTAAAAAACTCACCTAGTAGATATAAAACCAAATTCGTACAGATGCACATTATAATAACGTTAACTGTTATATAATAGTTATTTACTATACAAGTGGGATAACAGCATCATTAATATACGTGTGTAAGCACACAAGTATATTAATGATGCATTATCACACATGTATTGTACAAAATTTTATCTACGACTGCCTAAAATTGAGAAAAGTGCATTAAGAGAAATGGCAGATCTGTCATTTTCAAAAATAGTTTAGTAGGCAAATGTCATTATGTCATTCATTTGACACTATTGCAGTTATGTAATGAAGTCATTACACAACTCGGTTGCGTAATGAAACCATTACATAACTGAGTGGTGTAATGAGCTTCATTACCTAACTGAAATAGTGTCAAATGAGTGACATAATGAGTTACTTATCCCACCGGAGTAGATAAAAGTATATTGTAAAACTGCACAAGTTGCAGTCAGAATAGGACGAGGTGCGTATCTACAAATAAATTCTAAATTAGAAAATTATACATCCAGAACTTAATTTTAATATGACTAGTATGTTTGACAGCTATTTGCATTCTAGCAAATTTTTTTCAAAATCCTGACAGACATCAACGTAGCTTATTTTTATTTCTGATTGTAATTGTATGTCTATACAAAGTAGCAAAAATAAACATTGACAAACATAAAGAATCAAAATTCTGCTTATAAACACTAAATGTTGATAAAGCTGTAAAAAATGAGTTTATACTGTATCGCCATGCACATGCCAGGTGACCATAAATTATAGTACGTTCCTAAATTTTCTGCGCATTGCAAGATGAAGACCTAAATGTTGATAGTAAGGCATAAAAAAAACTGTTAGTTGGTGTCTCTATTTTAATTTTTTAATTCCAGAATATACTGGAAAGCAAAAATTCTCAACATACGAGTACCTACACATTGGGAAACAAGACGTTTGTTTCGCCTCTCCGTCAGGACATTAGTCTTAAATAAGACGTCTCGTGCGCTTTAGTATTGTTGTAAGCGCTTTGCCCTGTTTATTTACCTTGATAGCTCAGTATGCATCAAACAATTTTAACTACCCAGTAGTGCACACGAACGATCACTATTTGTCAAGAATGGGAAATTGGTCTGCCCCTATAGTTGCCCATTTGTTTACACAAATATACTGACTTTAAACACATATAAAATCATAAAGAAAGCAAAAAGAAATAGGAATAAAACCTCAAAGGAATGACCATTACTAAATGCAAATATAAAATAGGGATGGACACTCTGCGTGCGATACAGCTCGGTGCTACTCCTATTTACACTTACGATATCCGCCATATATATTTTTAATAACGTTAAATAAACGTCGAAATAACTGGCATTAAAAGCACAAACGTTAAACTGTCTGAAGCCGGTCCTATATTAAGCTGGCCCTGTATCGGATTCTATATATGGAAACCTGCACAATTCACGTATGTAAGCACATATCTTAAAATTAGCTCGATTTTAACAAAGTTGTAGCGTTCGCTTACCGCTGAGGCTATAATCGCTTCCGGTAGGTATTAAATGACCTGGCATCGGGGCTTAATAACAGCAACGTACCTTCGAATTGGGTTCGCTTTGGATTACGTCACCAGACCTTGAACGGCGTGACGCATGTAATTTTAACACACACGATACAGGGAAATTGCTCGACTGCTAACTGGTCCCACAATGACGGCTGACGTCACTTACCCACAATGTAAGTCAGAAACATACGTGGCTGCTTTGTAATTTGTGTATTCACCTGGCACATCATGAAAATTACTAGACACACAAACGCTGTTTGCTGCATTCAAAACTTATACAACAAAGTTAAAATGCTGTAACGCAAAACATTTCTAATCACCGTAACAATATAACAATCTTTTATACGAATAAAGAAATTATAAAAATGAAAACTGCAAAGTGTTTAATAGTTATTTATGTATTAAGGATATAATCAATAGACCAAAGCATATGATAACTATAATCTTGATTATGCACATGGTGCATGCAACGTTTCGTTTAATGTTGGTTCGTAAAATGGACAAAATTCAAGGATTCGGTATTTTGGGCACAGGCTATTACGTCTCGTTATGCTGGCGCTGAGAATTTTTGGTATACTGTGGCGTCTATGTATATTGTTGGTGTTTCTATACTAGATTGTTGGTGTTTGTTATACTGGTTAGCAACTTTATATGCCCACAGACCATTAGAGCCATATCACACCCACCATTGAGAGCCACTAAACAAGCTAAGTGTAATCATACTTTTTGTGGCAGCTGTTTCGTTTTCCTTAGCTATGATTGTCAGATTTTCTATTAAAAATGAAAATCTACCAACATGAGAAATATGTATTTTTATATTTATTTTTGCCCCTCTTGCTCAACTGGATTCATTATTATTTATTCATGTTTTGCTTTTTCTGTTTTAAGTTTCTACTGTTGTGAAAACTTTACTATAAAGAGGGCTGACACAATGTTATCGCATTTTAAATTGTTACTTCACTCACAAATAGATAAAAGCACTGAGTAAATTAACAAACTAATGAAATACAAAATACACAATTTTCGAAGCAACCATAAAACGCTAAACCGACTACCGATGTAATGAAAGAGCGGCTCAGCTTTGCAAACCCTTTTTATACGGTGTCGCTCATTGATAAACTGTTACCTACGTATTTGGTTTCCCAGATCGTTAGCATTCTGTATGTTAACATGCTTCTAGAGATCACGATCACCATGAGGTATTTGCAAGGCGCTTACCAATGATGAACTAATGAAATCATGACGCAGCTTGGGAGTAGTCCGGAAAATATACCCGGCTGCCTGATCCGATGACCATAGAATGGGGTGGGTTCTTTTCTGTACCCTTATTTCTAAGTTGAGGTGTATTTGCCTCGTCTGTTGTAGTGTAGGCGAGTTTTAACTTATCGATGAAAAACATCATCTGCTTTCCCCGAATTTCGCGCCTCTGCAGATGTGGATACGAAATGGCACATTGTAGGAGTATTGCAAGGGTCTAAAAGAATGCATCGTTGCTAACAAACACATGGAGGAAGAGGAAGAGAGGGCCTGGAATACGAAGATTTTGCGCCGGTCGTGATGTTGAGCATTTATCGGTCGCACGGTATTAAAAGGCTGTCTAAGTTTGATAATATGAAACATTCACCTGGCACGCACAAATTTTCCGCGGCTGCTGTGGCATCGTCATCTTCTTTGGCTGCGGTTCCCGGTTCTCAGTTCTCCACTTGGTGCAAACGATCCAGCATTCCACTTGATGAAGGATGGTTGCCATGCTGCGGAGTTCCTTGAAGAGATGGAAAATATGCCGACATAGTGACAGATGCCAATCTTTGCAATCCATTTTTGTACAGTACTGCCCATTGTCTATTTCTTCGGCATTTGGAAAATGTTTATCTGTTAGGTTTTCCCATATATCGACATTGAGGGTTCAAAGGTTACGTGTCCGTGAATTGTTTATAAAGCCCTTGCTATAGTATTTATACATACAATAGTAAGTTCTAGCCTACTTTCAAAATTTTTACTGGAGGTACTGATTTTCGCCATTTTTCAATCAATTTTAAATGTAAAAAATCATTTATATATTTAAAAATTTGTATTTATGAAACTAGTAAGAAATTTGAGAATTTCATTTGGGAAATAATGCTGCTTCTGTTAAAATCTTAACAATAGAAGCAAAAACTGTATTTTCATGCTTTGTAAAGATCTCTTAGTTTATATCCTTATTTTCTAAAATTTCAAACATTTTAACCGTATAGCCAAATAGCCTAAATGGCATTAGAAGAAAGTCACTATTGTATAATTGAAAATATATTTTATCATCTCTCCTGTCGTTATAATCTAATAAGGTTTAAGTAATGATATTTGGGGGAAGCTATTTAATGCCGTTTGAAAAATGTAAAACAACATCCACGAAGTATGTCAACACAACATGAGTTATATGTCAACGCACTCGATACTTTCAATGCACCGAGCTGCTGGCAGCTGATGAGGGCCCAACGTATATGGAAAATATGAACGAAAACGCTGAAGCAGCAGAATTGAGGTGAGCAGTTTGAATGTGATGCGAAAGCGAACTGCGCTATAACCAAGAACGTAGCAAACTGGCGGGCTTATTTACAAATAGGGTTCCTCAATTATAATGCTGTCCGAAGGTTGTTATAAGCAAATGTGGTGCAATATTAGACATTGTAAAGTTTTGTTAATAAATTAGTTCCTAATGGTATAATTGTTTACAGAACAATGAGAAGTGAAGTCGGGCCCAGATGTTAGGTACTTATGTAACTCGTAGATATAATATGGGGGTTCCGCGATCAAGTGCTCCATGTTATTCTTATGGGAAAAACGCTGACCTAGGCGTGGAGATAGCGTGTTCGATTGAGGAGATAAGGATAGTGGGTGGAAGAGGGTTGAAGCTATGACTAACAATTTGGAAAAAGGGCCTACGTCGATGCTTAAGGGTAGGAAGGGCTATTTAATAAAATTACTTTTCGATCAAAACTGGTGTTCTTGGAAGTTTCGAGTTATACTTTTTTAAACAAATAGGATTTCTTATCAACAAATTGATAAATTTCGGCGTCAGCAATTTTCCAAGATAACGTTAATCGATTGCTATGCTAGAATAAGAAAAAATGTCTTCTACATAATTCTGAAAGAATCTGCCTCGCCTTCTGACCTCTGATTTAGACTTTATGTAATGCGCAGTGTTGCCAACTGCCTGAGTATAAAGTATGTATCACCCGTAGGCGAGCGATTGATACGGCATCGGCTAGCTCTTTTAACTCTCGGCAGAATATGGTGTGGAGTAAGGTCTATGCAAAAAATGCTTCGGGCTTCACAAATGGATCAGTAGAATTATTAAAATTTGAGCGCCTTGTCGTTACTCACAACATAAAAAACAAAACTAGCTAATTAATAATACGCTACCTACCTTTTGTGCTTCGTTGCATATCTATATGACTCGTACAGCTAGAAGGATTGCAAAAAGAACACAAGCAAATAACAGCAATAGGCGCATTTAATTAAACCCAAAAATCGCAGTAACACAAGAATTATACCGTGTGTAACTGGATTCTGGTAGACATATTTGACATATATTATACAGTTATGCTACTATTTACGTGAAATATGGGAAAGTGCTTATGTAAAGTAAAATACACAAACATTTATAAATGCCATTCAAATACATAAGCCGTTAGGCTAAGTGACAGCAATTTAAGTTTGTAGGACCATTGCCTATCAAATGAATTAATAAACCACAAATAGAAATTAACGTCCATGTATTCAAGTCACAAATTGCTAATTATAGCTCAAATTACAACTTTAGGATAACCACCTGTGCTATCGCAATTTCCATAAATGCACAACTCTCAAAGGACGCGGCTTAATTGAGATTAGAGATATATGCTTATTTCAGCAATTTAGAAACAATTAAATTATCGCTCTTTAGCGTTATTAAATGATTGAACCAAACGGGGAATTAAACGCGCTTCAGTTTGAATTTCTAAGGCCTTAATAAGAACTGATATATTGGTGGCATTTGCCTTTGTCGATCAGAGAAAACGCTGAGAAGGGCATGTACTTACAATTTACTTTGTTGCAATTATCCAGCGATCGGCAGGGGAGATCCTGGTGCGTTGCATCTTATCCAAGAAGACCGGAAGAAGGCCAGAATTGGTTGCATAATTCTTAGAATCCCAAGGTCGCCACTGTTAAGAAGACGGTACGGTATTCCTGGCTAACATGTAGAAGCAAAATCGGGAGACTAAATAGGCCTCATAATGGCCTCATGGGAGCTTCGTGAAAGCCGGACTAAATATTGAAATTAGTATGCGAAATTGAGCTAGAAGAAACATTCTTACCAACGGTGTTCACGGCCGATTATACAGAAAATAACGCCGAGGATGGTTTTCGTTTATTTAAAAACAAGAACGGCTTCAGCCTACTCCAACAATTAGATCCGCAAAGCGTGCTTCGTAAAAAATTAATTATAATAGAGCGATTCCAATGTTTTCCAGCGGCCTACTCGAAATGAATGCCCACTAACGTGCTGCGATTAACCTGAGTTTTTTTGCTACAATATTTAGATATAAGGTGGACCGAAAGAAGGTGCTAATCGCAATAAAGCGCTATTGAAATGAAATTGAAACGAGGTATTACAAGTAACTAAAATTCAGCAAAAATTATTAAATCTAGGGACATTCTTCGAAAATCAACTCGAATTGGTAGTGGTAGCCCTGGTAGCTTGTCTGAAGTGACAAAATGTTGCGTACCCCTTCCCTCCTCATAGAGCACTTTATCGCGGAACCCCCATATTATATCTACTATAGCTTGTTTCACTCTGACTATGCAGTGTACAGGGATACGGCTACAGTATTGCCATATTTCCCCAGAAAGTCACTTAAAACTGAACACGAAAAAGTCAATCATAATAAATCCGCCTTTTGTATTGCAATCGGCTTATTTGTTAATACCTTGTTGAAGTAAACCCTTTTTGTCGCTTCTGCGTCAATTTGAAAAGAGCAGCATATAATATACCTGAGTGCGGTCTACAAGCGGCAACGCAGCAGGCGAAGTTTGCCTTTAAATAACATTGTCGTATTTTCTCTGTACTGCATAGTCAGAGTGAAACGAGCTATAGTAAGTATTTTCAACATTAATTTTGAAAGCCTACCGTTACCTGAAAAAGTTAAAATAAAGTTCGAACTCGCAATTTTACAAGACATATTTCTGTGGACATTCACTAGAAAAACCAGTGTACTATTGCTGCAAAACAAACTAGGACAAGGTTTTGATCCAGTAGTCATGAATTTTTATTATATTACTTGATTAAATTGCCTTCACTGCGATGTTATTAATTCAAACCTGTCATATGTCATATTATAAAGCAGTTACAAAAGGAGATAAATGTGCAATTTGCCGAATAGTTATACTGTTTTCTAAGCAAGAAATTATCCTAACTTTGGAATTTATACTTACTGTAGGCATGATTGACAGTGACGTTTCGATATAATTTTAAATGTATTCATATCTCAGTTGCCCATTAAAACTTCACATTCACAACGCTAAAAAACATTGTCTATGTTTTTTTGTAATAGTACATTTTGTGTTGTGTTTCAATAATGTTTGTTCTATCAATATAGTTTCTTTTGGATGATTAAAATTAAAAATTATTGCTACATTTGGATTAAAATATCGCCGGAATGTCGGGGAGTCATTAATTCTTATTGGTTTGCTTAGTAATTGTCAGAAATGAAAAGCCCCCCCAAATACAATTATCAAGAGCCGCCACTATCACGCACATCGGAATCTCTCAAACAACTTTGACACTCTGTACTGCTTTATTGTTTGGGAAACAAGCAGGAAAACTTTTCCAAATTCCGAAGGAACTCTACAATGGGCAGCACCGTATAAAAAGGGTTTGCGACGTTGAATCGCTCGCTCACTTTCACCTTATCGGCAACCCGGTCAGCAGTTTACTGTGATTGTTTCAACAATTTTGTATCTGTATACATTTGAAATACAAATAAATTTGTTAATTTACTCAGTTTTTTAACCATTTATTCATGAGTGTACCAAGCTAAGCACAAATTATTGCTTATAGAGCTTTCTTGTGATCTCACAAACTCTCGCCTTTGATGAAGAGCTCTTTGAAGCAAACTTTTGTTTAGTACTTTGAATCCCTTCTACTATGCCCCCCCACCCCGCATTAATGTGTATGTTGGTTACGCCACTGTGCATTGCAATCGGGTGCTCGATAAAACTGAAGAAATTCAGCGGACGCGACAGGACGATGCGTCGCCATTTCACGCGTGTTTGTTAACGTCTGATCCGTTCGGACGCTTGTCTGGATCACTTAGGATTGTTCCAGTCCTTTTCAACTCCGCAAACAATCTTAGCGTTCGCTGTCACGAAAACTTTTATTATTTTGTTAGAAAAAGTTGTCTGCTTGTTTCTAATATAACATAGTTTTGTTCTATATTATGTTTGTTTCGTACGACAGTCGCCTTCAAATTTAATAATAACGTACTTTTTAGACCTTTTATCTCGTCTCCTGCGGAACTACCCGACGAATTCTTTTGTCTTTGAGCAGCTTACTCTTGCTGCAGCAGAATTTGCTGACGTCCTTATATTAAAGCCGTTGAGAAACCTCTTAAATGTTTTTCCAATCTTGCAGTGCTCTGACGGTGCATGCGTACTGCAATGTTCGAACACCCCTTCTTGATGTCTTTCGTGTAAAACATATGTGATAAATTCGATCTAATAGATCCTAAAAAATCCATTAACGATATTATTTCTCATGGAACGCAACTTACACGATAGTAGATAACAAATTTCAACAACGAACTTTCCACACGCATCTACAAACTAATTGTTCATTGAAAGGAAGAGTTGGAAAGTGTAAAAACAAGTATCACAACAAACACTCCGAACTCAACTAATTTTTCTTCCAATATCTAAAGATCGACTTTATTTCCACCAGCTTGCTGTTGTCTAACAATTAAGGTTCCTTGTACGGCTTCAAACTTAGGCCTAGTCGAACTCCAAACTCTTCCAAACTTTCAGATCTTAGTAGCTATTGGAGCTTTATGAGTACTTGCCGAATTCTTGCGCACTGCTTAATTGATTTACTGGAGTATTGCTTTTTATCTAAGCAATTCTGATTGCGTACGTATCCTCGAGAATTTGGCACTCACGGAATTCTAATAAATTCATATTCTCCAAGCAAGTTACCATCAAAATATCGTGTACTAAATAAAATTGGCGCTAAACTCTTAACTAGGGGATTCAATAAAATCAATAACATAGTGTTTACTCTCTCAAGAATTATTCGATAAAGTTTCTAAACTAAACTATTAAGTTAATTGAATGAAATTTACAGATGAAAAACGAGATATTGTAGTATTTCAACTTCTAAAAATAATTGAAAAGCCGACAGAAACCGATACGTTCCTGTTTCTAATCAATTTAATAGAACTTGCTCCATTTGAATGGCGTTCTAATTTTTAGTTCCAACAATGCTTTCAATAAAAGTAATTAGTGCAGTTGCGTAATTTAACGTAATGAAAGTAAAAAAGTGTCATTAGGCAACGCCCTACAACATCTTCTCATTTCGTGTTCGTAAAATCTCTAATAAATCTGTCCGTTAATCCATGCTGCCAGTACACCAGCAGAAATTTCTCTACTAATAAATTCGTATTTCAGTTACCCAGAATGCATATGGCAGTTACAATTTATCTATTTGAAGGGATCACTAGTACCAGTATAGCTAAAAAGTATTCTTATAATTCGTTTAGTGATACGAACTAAGTTTATACTTTTTATAAAATGTTGCTTTGATATTTTTTGGTCCTCTACATTTTTAGACAAACATGGATAAATTGAAAGTGTTTGTTTTACTTACCTTAATCATTATCCCTGAACTATAGCTATAGTGGAAGATTTTAAATTTAAACTACTGTGCAAAGTTTCAATAGCCGAAGATATGGCCAACCCGAGACGTTTATATCAACTTATTAACTTTTCAGCACAATCACAGAAGGGCAATTACAGGCTGTGTCTCTGATATTATTACCCGGTGTTTTCCTGCCGTCTTTATTATTTATTACACAGCAGATCTCCTTATGCGAACAGCATCGGGTCGTTCCCTTCGAGTCATCCCTTGACTAATAAATTAGCCGCCCTTCGTTGCGTTTTCAGACGTCTTTTGATTATCACCTTTTAGGAACAGAATTATTTATCAAAACTGACAGCTGCTGAGCAGCTTTATGTAAATAATAGATACCCTACTTCATAAAAGCGAAATGCAGTGACATCTTGCAAGTTTAGCAGGGTCTTTGCTTACCTTCAGATTTAATTTGCTTCCCCCTCTTGATTGCAATTTGCTCAATTCATTTTTAAGGCGTGTCTACATGATTTATGGGTTCTTTACAACAGATGATTGGAGAAATCCATGCCCCTGCCATATATTATATAAGTTTAATACTGTATATAATATTATAATAGTAAACTTCTATAATAATTGACTATATGAGGATACGGAATAGCTTATTTTTTTACAAAAACCGCTGTTTGTTGTCGGTTACCCACGTATCGAAAACACAAAGCTATCTTCAATAGACTATGTTGAAGATGATCATAGCAGGAAAGTCTTGCGTATTGTTAAGTTTTTCACAAGTCCGTAGCTAAGGGGGAAATGAAAATATGGCGCCTCTCCTAGCCTAATCAAGGCCAATTTGCAACAAATTGCTCATAATAGCAACCCTGTGTTGCGTTTCGTGTCGAGAATATTAGGTAACCCATCACCAAGTGCACGTGTTTGTGGAGGTGTCCAGAATATTCGGGCATTATCTAGTTAATTTCTAGTACATTGTCGCTATTTCGGTTTATTATATAAAGGGCATAGATGTGGGTGTTGGATGATTGAATTCAAAGTCAACTAAAGTGATGTTGGTGGCACTTCAGAGAACACAAATATCGTTATTACCAAGAATATAAGTGATATTGCTGGGATAGAAAATAATTTAATTCAGAATGAATTATTAGTGTATCTTAAAAATAAGGAGAAAAGGGTTTCTGAGTTGTAATTGTAATGGCAGAAGATTTAAAAAAAATTAAAATGCTGCTTTTTTACGCCTGTCGGCAACTTCGTCTCATAAAAAGCCTAGCATTTCAAGAAAATAGTCTATTTCGCAATTCTTCTGAATAGACATTGCGCAAGGATGAGAAATGTGTTGAATGCGTTAAGCCTATATCAGCTAATGATAGATATTTATCTCCAAACATACAGTGTGTCCCCGGATTGAGTTCACTATAGGTATAATCGACAAAAAATTTTACAATTTTATTTTAATGTTTTGGGATCCCGCCCTGCTTGGTCTGAAAACAATTTTAAGCATAGTTTTAATTTTTAGAAGTTAAGTCGGCCATGAAAAATGTGAAAAAACTATTTTCTATTTAGGTAAACTACCCTTTTTGTTCATGCTACGGCAAATTTTTGTTAAAAAAAGTTGTTTAGAATGATAGTTTATGGCTCTATACAAAATTTCAGAAAGATCTGTCGACTTAAAAAAACCGTTTATTTTAGGTAATTGTATTTAATTTTCAGGTAAACTATCCTTTCTGGTCATGATACGGCAAAATTTTATTAAGAAAAGTTGTTCAGAATAAAAACGTATGGCCCTGTACCAAATTTCAAAAAGATCTGTCGACTTAGATTAAACCGTTATTTTATAGTTTAAACAAATTGCATTTATTAAAAATGACGGTTTCATCTAAGTCGACAGATCTTTCTGAAATTTTGTATGGGGCCACAACTTCTCATATTATGAACAACTTTTCTTAATACAATTGTTCCTTATCATGAACAAAAAAAGTAGTTTACCTGAAAATAAAATACAATTATCTAAAAAATAGTGTTTTCTAAGTCAACAGATCTTTCTGAAATTTTGCATAGGGTCGTAATTTATCATTCTAAACAACTTTTCTAAATAAAATTTTGCCGTGTCATGAACAAAAAGGGTAGTTTACCTGAAAATAAAATAGTTTTCGCTTCCCTGCCAAGGTCTACTTGTTTTTCAAAAACTGAAAATATTCTTAAAATTCTTTTCAAACCAAGCCGGACCGAATCCCAGACCCTTAAAATAAAATTCAAAAATTTTTAGTCCATCTCACCTCTTGTAACATCAATCCTGGGACACACTATTGTATTTTCTTTGCAGGTAAACTACCCTTTTTGTTTATAATACGGTAAAATTTTACTAAAAAGAGTTGTTCATAATGGGAAATTATGGCCCCATACAAAATTTCAGGAAGTTCTACCTACTTAAATCAAACCGTAATTTCTAATAAATAGGTACTACAATTTTAACGGTTTAATTTAAGTAGGTAGATCTTCCTGAAATTTTGTATAGAGCCATAATTTATCATTCTAAACAACTTTTCTTGGTAAAATTTTGCCGTATCATAAACAGAAAGGGTAGTTTACCTGAAAAGAAAATAGTTTTTGCTTCACTGTCAAGGCCAACTTGTGTTTTCAAAAACTGTAAATATTTTTAAAATTCTCTTCAGACCAAGCAGGGCGAAATCCCAAAACATTAAAATAAAATTGTAAAATTTTTTGTCAATTATACCTATAGTGAACTCAATCCGGGGACACACTGTATAATTTAATAGACTAATACGCGAATGGGAAGCGAAAACCTGGCTCCCCTATTGCCTGACTTATTTTAATGTGTATGTATCTATATAGTCAGTTTGCAGTTGGATGCCCTTTTATAGTTAATTGGGCTCAAACATTGTAACTAGAACAGTTGAATGTGAGGGGGTACGGCTCTGATCAGCCAAGCTTACTTTTATTAATGCAGCGCTAAACGCAGCCTCGAAGTGTGTCAACGAGAGCATTAAAGTTAGTAGCCAACGAGCTTTGCTCAGAGCCGCCTGTCCTTTAGCGGCTCACAGTGAATTGTGATTGCGGCGACATAAGTAGAAGCAGCTTAAGAAAGCCTTGTAGTGTTCAATTTTGTATGTAGCAAGCGTGTTTGCGTATCTAGCAGACGTCATTTGAATTGTGTACAGAGTCAGTATACATTCCGACACTACAACAGTGTTGTATAGCGTTCCGAGGGTCTCGTGACGTCATCCGTCATTACTGCCCCACAGTCAAAGTCATGATATTATTCGCATCCGGTGTGGTAAATTTCCACGCGTCGCGCCGTCCAAGGTCGATAACGCAATCCAGGGCAAGCCCAATTCGAAGGATACATTGTTCTGAAACCTCGATTTCCAGGTAACTGAATGGTTACAGAAAGTGATTGCGCTAATTTAAAGTAATCGCTTACTATAGCTGATAGCTGCCGCTAGCAGAATGAAAAAATGAGTTTAAAAATTACTGCAAAGACGCTTAAACAGTGCAACACCGTAAATACATTGTTGCAATCACAGATTACACCTAGTACTTGTGATAGCTCTAAAGTAAATATTAAAAATTGAGTTAGTAATCTTTTGACAAATGCTATACATGTTTTTTTTAATAAAAGAAGTACTTCGAAGTTCTACGATGGCCATGCGCTGTGTCACCTGTTGGAACAACGTTGGAGTGGTTATCTAGTTGCACGCATAATTTTCAACACTTATGAGAAAATAAACGAGTCCCTAGAGAAAGTTACGAAAAGCACAGTGATAGGTAGGGGCTTTTTAAATAATTAAATCCAATAAGTTTCAATTTTCTACATTTTGATACCAAATTTGATTCGTCGGCTAAATCCCTCAAAAATTTAATGACTACGTAAATGCAATTGTCGGCCAACCGGGAGCCAACAAAGCTTTTAGTTACGGCAAGTGTATTCAGGTATCACCGAGAATTCATAAACTCAAAGTAGCACACAATTCTGAAAGAAAGCTCATAAATTCAAATAACAGTAACAAGATAAAGTGCTAGTATCACAGTATAATAATTACCAAAAATAGCATACAGTACAAGGTACATGTGTTATTTTCTGCATATAGACCAAAATGGGGTGATAAATATATTCAAGAGTAAGGTGCACCTCAAACACATAAACTGGACTTGCGAGTAAGTTACCATATACACGGTCGCGAGTTATATCAAAAAGTTCAATTTTTTAAAATGGGACACTCAGTATACAACATTCACGATAGGAAATTGAATTCTAAACAAAAAGTGTCCTATGTCCTTATACCCCAATGTCAAAAATGACAAAGGTATTGATGATTTTTCAAATTCGTCAAGGTGGCTGTGTTAGTAGCAATTTTGCCTTATCATAAAATAGAAATTAAAAAGAATATCCATGAAGTGAAACAATATCGTTTCTGTCAAATTATTCTATGAACTTATAAAAACAAAACTCAAATTAGATGGTCAAAAACATCACCCTCTTGCTCCAAGCATTCTTGAGCCCGCTTGTAAACGCTTCTAGTGGCCCTGGCAATGACATAACTCGCGAACGCGATATTCGATTTTAATTCCGTTTTCACCATCGTAATTGGCGAAAAAAATACTACTAGTTTGCCTCTTTAACTGACTTTGTAGTTCCAATAATAACGAAGTTAGCAATAGTGCCGACTTAACTTTGAAAACCATAACAGTTTAAAAAGTACAAATATAAACTACATTAAATACAACCAACCACAATTTAAGAATGTAACAGACAAGAAATTAGGCTCGGAGAATGAAAATCATTAAAGTCTCTTTTTTACTCGATCCACTGAGCCGTGATAGGTACCCCAAGCTCGTTAAGCGAATTCTAAATGACGGCGAAAGTCCAAAGTAAACTCCACGTGATTCTGAAGGAATCCAAGTAGGAACTATTAGTACTCAAAGCACCGGATTACTACTTAGTATTCAATTGGTGTTAAAAAATGAAAAATAAAACATGTTACATGGATTCCTTTCGTTGTGACCCCCCCCCCCCCCCCCCGCCCTCGGCCTACTCGAATGGTTCCCGTAGAATCAGCACCGGACATCGCATGAGCATCTGCAAAACCTCCCGCCAACAGCGAAGAGGTTAATTAATGCTCCGAACTTGCGCCTAGAAGAAATGCTCAATATAGAATAAAGAACGTCCCAAAGCCCATACGATAGAAGCTTCAACAGACTTACCCCACATTTTTGGGCCCCGTGCAAATATATCCAAACAGCGCGCAACCAGAAAATCCACTAAAAATTTACGTGAGAGAATACTCCCTTGAGAAACTGCCAGAGCTGCATAAACCGCTACATCAGAAAGGGCGAATTACATCAAACGACACCAACATGCCCGCAGAAACTCTTGGCAGTCTAAAGCAAGCGTAATTGCTTGCAACCAAGGCACAAAAAGAAAGAAGCGGAACGAGACACACCGGCCATTATCGCTTCAATGCACCGATAAAGACAAAACACAACCAGGAGGGGTGCCAGCAAAGTTCAAATTATGCGACACAGACTGTGGCTTTAACTAGACCATGCTTAAAAACCTGCAACGTTATCGAGACGCACTTTGACCGTAACAATTTATAAAAAAATATTGAAACTATTTACGGTAGTGATACATTACTCTAAGTGTACGAAGCCAGTTACTCTGTCTTAGTCTTAAACTGTGTGGTGAATTTTGATAACTATTTTCGAAATGACAATATTTGTAAAGATATTGAAACCAAAATCAACACAGCGCTTAGGGAAGAGAATATTCCCAGCAGAAGACAGAGAAGGACAAACACAGCATAAATTGGATATCTAACACTCTATTGGATAAAATAGGACAAAGATCAGATGTGGATCAAAATGGTCAACATTGAAGGTAATATTCGTTCACTTGGTATCATTTTGAGTGAAATTAAATATTTGCAAACTTTTAGCATCAAACCTCCACCACCAGAAGAAATTACAGTAATCAACAGATGCAAGCTAACAAGAAGAAGGAAAACGCAATTTAGTGGTTTCTGGTGAAAATATTAGGCAACGAGTAGCTTTCGGAGCTACTTAAAATTTTCTGGCAGAGCGACTTGTAAATCTACTTTTTGTGACGAAGATTAACCTCCCAGAGCGACTTTCTATGTGCTATCAACGACTGTCAAATTTGATTCTTCTTGCATTTGCACCAAACCGCACAGCGACTCAGACATGGTCTTACTTTGAAGAAAATCAAAAGAACCGACGACTGCAACGATTTGGTTTTCAATTACGTCACACGATGAGCCTTTTTTCCATCCATTGTTGGACGTAGGCCTTCCCCAAAATTTTCCATCTTTCTTTGTCCATAGCCAACGTCATCCACTACATTCCTGCCACATCTTGTATATCATCTCGTCATCTTCTACTTGGTCTTTCCTTTCCTCTTTTATAGCTTTGCGGTCTCCACTGTAATGTAGCTTTAGTTCATCTATTATCTCCAGGTTTCACATCCGTACGTGCCATCCCGGCAATCAATTACGTAGTATAGAATATTTACTAATGTTTTACTTTTTGGAAAAAAGTGTTTTGCTCATCTTCTTCCTCCGATTGACATAGGTTGAGAGCTTGTTATTACCACACTGAGTGGGGCTTTATAAATCATCTTCGCCCGCGGGCTTGGCAGGTGGCTAGGCTCTCCCATTGGTAAGGAGAATACCCTTCCACAGGGGTCACGACCATCAAATCTGTTAGTATGATGGCTTCTATATAAAAGATAAAACACATTCTTTAAAAAAGAAAGTAGCTATAAGCCGTTCGCGACCTTTTTGGGACAGAGTTGGCTATGATTTTTTCTTTTCATGTTGGACTAACTGATTCGATGATGCAGCGGATGCAGCTTTTTTTTCTGTCAGTGTCTGTTCGACATTTTCTTGCCACCACATTGCCAGATTTATTATTTTAATATTCGTAAGAAAATAAATTATTTATCAAATGTGTAAAAGTAGTTTTAATTTCAGTCAAAGGAAAAGTCAAAATGCCCAAAATAATTTGGTTACAACAAAAAATTTCCATTAAACGATGCTACTTCCAATTTAAAAAGGACAGACCAAATTTAAAAGAACGCAAGTTGATGTGGAGACTAGCGAATATGCGGCAACAATGTAGCTATTTAGAAAATATAACCTTAAACTGAAAACAACCTAACCTAACACAAAAAGTGTCAATTTCCATGAGGGAGTTTAGTTGCAACAGAGATTCTGCCAACAAAATTACTAGATGGTCACAGCCTCACCTGACCCAAAAAGATCGTGAACGGCTTATATGTAAACAAGAATTTGCTTTTAGCACATCTATTTGGACAAACCTGCTATACGTTTACAAATAGCAAATATACTAAACACGAGTATTGTTCAATAGAAACACGTTTGGAGGTTGTAGAATAATTGCTATTTACTCAATTTCAAAGAATGTCTATTAACATTAAGACATAAATCCTATTGTTGTAGTAATATATTGAATTCCTGCTGCAAAAATGCTTTCAGCTATTAATGAAACCATTCTCTAACAGCAATCTGCACCTCAACATCCGAAGTGAGTCGCTGTCCCTTTAGCGACTGCTTTAATGGACCAAAACCCTGAACTTTGTGATAATAAGAGTGCGAATAATGGTATTACCTCCTTTCATACTGATGTTCATCATTTCAGGTAGTTAGTTATCTCAGCTTAAAGCGTCTTTTAAATCTAAAGCACCTGCCAAAGTTAACTTAGAGCAATTTAACAGGATTGAGGCCAGCGTATATCACGATAGTAATGTTTCTAACGATTTGAGCAGTGTGGGGTCTGGCATTATCGTGCCTTTCCAAAATATTTTGATCGATATAATGCAAAAAAAAAATCCCCAGGTTGTAACTGAATCTTTACCAAATAAAATGGTATTCAAACAGCTACCTTATAATGGCGGTTCTCCAAAACTTACAGTATTGATGGTAATCTGTACACCGGAATCTGAATTTATAGGCTTTTTGAGTATGACAACAAACTGCCTTAATGTATAATGTATAATATCGTAAAAGTTGATCTTTAATTGCAGTTGTTAGTAGATTTATTCTTTAACCAGATCTTGGCACGTGATCTTTAACCCCCCGTATGTTTGTACCATTCTGTGAAAACTCTGTTTTTAGGAGATACTACTGGATAGTTGAATTTCCAATTTCACTTTCCATCATAATGAAATAGTACGAACTGTTAATAGGAAAAATACATACTGAAATGGTTTGAAGATCTAATTTTAGTTGTTGTGCTGTACTGTATAGACTGTTTCTCTCATATAACGCCGTTAAATATGTTCATAGTTGTTGTGAACAATTTCTTAATCTTTTTCGATAAATGCCAGATAATACTGATGGCTTTGTATAAATTATGGGCAAATGGTCGAGTTGTTTAAAGTTTGAGTCGTTACGGCAGTTTTGACAGATGTAGCTAATTTAGCTATTGCAGTCTAATTAAAAGACATAACCATATGCAATCACCTAGACTACCTAGAGGGACTCCTCCTTAGCGCATTATTGAATTATCCGATCCAAGGCCTGCTGAATTGTGTGACAAATTTTAACGTTTGTCACACAATTCAGCAGGCCGTGATCCCATCAATCAATACGAAGAAATCATAATTAAAAGTGCCGGTTCAAATAATAATAATAATAATAATAATAATAATAATAATAATAATAATAATAATAATAATAGTAATAATAATAATAATCATCTCTCTTTATTAAGCCCATATACATATATACCAGTGAGAAAAAAAAGAAATGTATATATCATTTATGCAATTATCTACAATAAATCTATTCATTAATTATACGTTATTCCTAACAATTTTCTTAAGAAAATACTATTTTCCTAAAGAAACAAAAAAAAATTACATTCTAAAATGCTTAACGTGGAGAGTGAAGAAAAGAGGTAGGTATTTCTATGTGTATTAATACAAATACTTGGTTTTTCTTTTTGTGCCACAAGCTGTAAAACAACTGTGCGTGGCTTAGCGAAATATTTATGAAATTGATATTTTCGAAAAATAATAATAGACACTCACACTCTCATAATCTTCTGTGCTACAGTAGAGAGTAGAAAAAAATATGATATAGCAATCTTATTATTATTAACCCACTTGAATCGTGCTCTTTACAAATAGTTTAGATATTTTGAGAAAATTTCTGTCATGTAGCGCAATATTACGATTCAGTATAAATGTTTGAAATAAGTTACACGTATGGGGTATGTAGTACGTGCAAGACCTCTGACCAGTGCTTTTTTTAAGGATGTGGGACAGCGTCATTTCTATTTCTAGTATAATACTGGTGTTGATATGTGGGAATAGAACTAGGAAATTTTTAATATGTTATCTATAATTGCGTTAGAGAAAGGACATTTGATTCACGATATAATTTTTCAGTGGGATATAATCGAGGTTTATGTAAAATCGTTTCCAAAATCATATTCTGCACTATTTGAATTCTCTTTCTACAGTAACTAGCTGTCCCACCCCAACCTATAATTCCATACGAAATTATTGACTGCACCAACCCATAATAAAACGAAAGCAGTTGCTTGGTAGTCAAAATTTGTTTCAATTTTTTGAATATATACAAAGTTTTTCTCAATTTTTTGCACACATTAACAGTGTGTATATCACACCTCATGAACTGGTCAACAATTACCCCCAAATACTTCACTGATGACGATTTATTTATTCTTACACTGCAGGTACAATCGTCCCCGATGCATCCTCTTTCATGTATTAGTAGGTCTGTAAAATTTGGTTGTTTGTTTTCGTGTATAGAGAAAGTTGTAAATGCACTTTTTGTAGCGTTAAGAAACAAAATGTTAGAATTCAGCCAATTCTTGACAGTACGGAAGTCCCGCTGTGCCGCTTCCCTGACCTCATTTCAATTATTTCCTTCAATGATTAGCAGTGTATCATCCGCATAAGATATTATTGATCCACACAATTTTGTATTCTCCAAAAGGTCGTTGATATACACCAAATATAGAATCGGGCCAAGTATGGTACCGGGCGGTACACCACAAGATATAAGTTCAGGTTGACTTTTGCTATTCTCTAATTTAACTATCTGCTTTCTATTTGTCAGATAACTTTTAAATAGCTCTAGTGGGGTTTCCCTGATACCACACCTCTCCAACTTCCTAAGTAGTATACCGTGATTCACAGTGTCAAAGGCTTTGGCAAGGTCAAGGAATACGGCAAGGCAAGACTTTGATTCATCAAGTGCAGAATATATTGTAGTACTTAATAGAGATATTGCATCAACGGTACTTCTTGTTTGGGTAAATCCAAACTGTTTTCTTGATAGAATTTTAAATTTGTTCAAAAAAGCTACTAATCTGACTTTAATTAAATTTTCAAACATTTTGCAAGATTCGATACCAGCGATATTGGGCGATAATTGCTGACTAGGTCAGGTGCACCACCTTTATGTATAGGTATTATAAGTGCTTAAAAGAATTTGGAAAATAACCTTGAGAAAAACAGTTATTGAAAATTTCACTTAACGGGACGTTTATACAATCAGAAATTATTTTTAGTGGTTCGGCTGTTATATCGCCAATACCAAGCGCTTTTTTTACTTTTAGTTTTTCTATTACATTTGCAACCTCGACAGGATCTGTAGGACTTAACAAAAAAGAATTTACACACGTACCCCATTAATCATAAGGTCAGTTTCATTTTGGTCAATGGTAATGGTTTCTGCTAATACCTTACTGACATTAACGAAATATTTACTAAATTCTTGACATAGTCGATTCTCGTCACCCACATTTACATTATTTATTGTTAACTTATCGATTTTTTGTTTATGACTGTCTATATTTAACGATTCTTTTGCTAACGACCACAAATTTGATCAGGTTATTCTTGTCAGTACCTATTTTTGTCTGGTAATACTGCGATTTTGCTTTCTGAATTAATTTATTAATTGAATTTTTGTATTGGAAATAAGCATTTTTTATAATATCATTACCAGGGTTTAGCAGCATCTGAGGATATAATCTGTCTCTAGTATTTATAGAATTTACTATACCGCTGCTAATCCAATGCTTCCTTTTTTGACATTTGGAATTTATAATTTTAGTAAAACCGCAAAGTTGAATTTCCTCTTGTATTATCTTAACCAGTGAATCAATCGATTGATCGATATTTTTAGTGATAATATGTTTCCAATCATGCGCTTTAAGCCTACTGATTAATTAATTTTGTTTCGAACAATTTTTATTTTTCTTGAGCTACATTTTCATTAAACTTTAATTGTATAAAAGTTGGGTCAATATCAGTTATTTTAGATTTTAATACCAATGGCTAAAAAGATAGGTTTTTTTATATTGTTCTTCACAAAGATGTACTCAATACACGTTTTCTCTTCCCTGGTTGGTCGATTAATACAAGAGGTGAAACCAAAACGGCTTATTATGATCAATATAATTTTGGGAATTGTCATTTCTTCGTCTAAAATATCTATATTCATATCTCCTACTAGAATTTCATTAGCAGTGGTACAGTAACCCCTAATGTATTGATTTAGGTCAACTAGAAAATCTGATGTAACGTATGGCGGCGGTTTATAAAGTGAAGTTATACCAATTTTTTTATTATGGGCTGTTATTTGCAATCTTATAATTTTGTAGTTATTGTTGATATAAATTATTTGACAAGACTGTGGCAAAGTGCTTTTTACAAATACTACCGCCCCATAATTTTTGTTAAATGTGCTACCATTATAATACAATACATATTTATCTAAATGAAAGCAGTTAATATTTTCTAAAGTCCATGTCTCCGATAAAATAATTACATCAAAATTTGAATTGCACTCAGTTATTAATACAACAAGTTCATCAAAGTTTTTTGCGTCACTTACTTAACCTACTACAAAGTTTGCTTTGTTTGAAATTTATAATTAACAATTATTGGAGGAAAGCTCCACTTACTGTAATTATTTTGTTTGAGTTGCTGATAATAATTCTGCCTTAATTAGGAATCTATTGTAACTAAAAAGATTGCAACAAGTTTTAATCTGGTTGACGTTTGAATCATAGGTTCATAAGTTATTTCACCTAATGTCACTATCTATACATATATAAAGGAAAGTCATAACCCTGACTAATCAACGCAGAGCCGAAACCACTGGTACTAGAAACTTGAGATTTAGGTGCAAGGTTCAATTTCTTACGTAAGGTAGTGCTAAGAAGGGATTTTTTGAAATTCGACCCCTAAGGGGGTGAAAAGGAGTAAATTGTGTTTTCACGAATTCCTCAATATCTCTTACACCCGATAAGATATCGATTTGGTGTTTGCTTGCAAATATTACCAATGCAAATACCTAGAAACGTATTTCAGGATTTTGCCCTAATCAACCCCTAAAGGTGCAAATTTGGATTGGGGATGAATTAAAGAACCCTTCGTATCTCCTATGTTTATTGAGTTAGAACATTCTTTTTTGGCATATAGATGTATTTTTAAAATATTTAGAAAGGGGTTTAAGGGAATTTAAAAATGTTAACCCTAAAGGGGTAAAAGGAGGAAAAACTGAAAAGGGGTAGGGGGTTTAAAATTATTATATTTTATTTGCTGTAAGTTCCATTTCACAATGAAATGGGTTAAAAGCGATTTTTTTAAATTTTGGAATAAATGAAGTTAATGGAAAAAAATGCAGTTTTATGAGACTAACATCAATTTTATCTTCTATACATATATAAAGGAAAGTCATAACCCTGACTAATCAACGCAGAGCCGAAACCACTGGTACTAGAAACTTGAGATTTAGGTGCAAGGTTTAATTTCTTACGTAAGGTAGTGCTAAGAAGGGATTTTTTGAAATTTGACCCCTAAGGGGGCGAAAAGGAGTAAAATGTGTTTTCACGAATTCCTCATTATCTCTTACACCCGATAAGATATCGATTTGGTGTTTGCTTGCAAAGATTACCAATGCAAATACCTAGAAACGTATTTCAGGATTTTTCCCTAATCAACCCCTAAAGGTGCAAATCTGGATTGGGGCTGAATTAAAGAACCCTTCGTATCTCCTATGTTTATTGAGTTAGGACATTCTTTTTGGCATATATGAATTTCTCAATATTTCATAAGGCCCTATAATGTAACAATTTGGTTTTACTTAGAAAGGTTAGCTATACAAGTTCCTAAAAACGTAAATCAGGATTGTGCACAGATCAACTCCTAAAGGTGAGAATTTGGTTTTAGGGGTAAATTATAGAACCTTTCGCATTTCCTGATTATTATGGTTTTTGGGCATATGTGTTTAAATCTTTAAAAAGTGGTTTAAGTTTTTATTCTAAATGTCTTTGTGAAAGGAGTAAAAATGGGGTAAAAGTAAAAAGAAGTTAAAAAAAAGGTTAAAGTTGTTGATTTTTTTCCGTGTGTCCAGTTTAGAATAAAATAGAAGGATTTCCGAAATTCCACCTCTAAGTGGTGGAAACTGGTATGTTGCTACAATTTATGAATACAACATTTAATAAGTACATTTATTATTGTTATTCTCATTGTTTAAACCTATAGTTTTATCAATCTATATAAGGAGAACGACAATTACATACACATTTCCAGGGGATACGTGAAGCATAAAAGGGTTATGGAGAACTTCTTTTGGAAGAATATTGTTCTTTTTTACCTACAATATTATTTTGCAGCGTTTGTTAGTTTAGCGTATTTAGGGCCGGTTGCAGAAAGCAATGTTAAGTCTGGTGTTAGCTAACGTCGCGTCAAAGTGAACAAAATCGCATCAAATTTTGTTTACTAATGTATTAGTTACCATAAAGATTTGAGATTTGATTCGTTTTTGTTCACTTTGACGTGGCGTTAGCTAACACCAGACTTAACGTTGCTTTCTGCAACCGGCCCTTAGTGAGAGAGAAGGGGAGCATTCTAGAATTCGTTTAGGATTTAGAAGAAAAAACATTTGTAGTCCGTACGAAGAACGGGTATCTTGCTAGTACCTCATATTTACAACATCATAATAAACACAGATACTGTTTTAGCAATTGTTTTTGCTAGACACGAATGGTAGTTTTGGGAAAAAATATTTTTAAGAAATATAAAGTGTTAGCTTCATTTTTATACCGCCAAGCGAAATACTGCAATCACCAGTTTGAGTTATTACTATTTTTCAATAATTATAAACATATAAAATCTAGTTACATGTCATGTATTCAAACGGGTGCTAATTTTCAATCATGAGGTCTTAATATGAAAAAAAATGCGACCCACTCTATTCCTGAAATGTGACAGTTTTAAATAAAATAGGCACTTTATATATTACGTTCTAACGCTTTGACATTAATATTTTTTCTTTCTTTGAGCCTTAAGCTTACCTTTTTGTGTGCTTTGCAACAACTACCAAAAATGTAGTAAACATTGATCGAAAGTACTAGCCCATAGCCAATATGTACGTACTATAGCTGAGACTTTTTACATGTGAAGCTGCAATATAATAAATATCAAGTCTATCATGTCCTCAATGGCCATTTAACCATATGAATTTACAAATTAACGCATGTATATATTTAATATTATTGACAATCCTCCCCAGCCCCCACACAAGGGTATAATCTACAAAGAAAAAGTATAAATCACTACATTTAGTTAGTCCCACTCGAAAAAGGAAAAGAAATCATTTCACACGGATTAGCTATTATATAACAATAAACAGGGTTGCATACTTTAATATTGTTATACAGGGTGTATACAAATTGGCGCAAAAGCGATATTCCTTGTACAATTCTGAGTCGAAAACCTTAATACTGAAATGTTGGATTGGTCTTCATAGGCCCTCACAAGCGGTAGAAAAAACATGATTTTTTCAGGTAAAGTACCGTTTCTGTTTCAAATATGTGAAAGTATCGTCAAGCAAAGTTATTCAAAATGTAAAATTATGGTCCCATGCTAAATTTAAGAAATATTGGCTTACCTTTATGAAACCGTGTGTACTAGATGAAGTACAGTTGTGATAACACGATTTCATAAAAGTAGCCCGATATTTCTGAAATAATACATGGTACCACAATTTTATATTTTGAATTACTTTCCTTCATGACATTTTGACGTATTTAGAAACCAAAATGTACTTTACATGAGTAAAAAGTATTCGTTATCTACAGCCCGTAAGGGCTTATGAAGACTAATCCAACATTTTAGTATTACGGTTTTCGACTCAGAATTGTACGAGAAATATGGCTACCTGGAGCTTTTGCGATAATTTGTATTCACCCTATATTTATGATTGGTTCAGAGGTGGTTTTACACATTCATAACGGATATTTGATTTATCCAGTTATGCTTATCTACTCCACGTATTGTTTGATATATCAGTGTAATGCAACTAACCTTGAATTTTATAGTTTGTTAACATTAATAACAAGGGAAAACAATGGTACTACTCCTGCACGTTTTTAGCATATATCATAGGCGATGACAGAACAAACGGAGTCGAAGGTTTGTTAACAACACATACCTAAACTATATCAAACAACGCCAGAGGCTCCCACTCGAACACCTTAATTGCCACAAAATAAACCGTAATGTATTTAGGGAAACAAATAAATGGATCATTTGAATAATTTTCTGTATTCGTTGATGCATTGTTGAAGCTCTCTCTAGACTAGGACAAAATATATTATTTACAAACTAGCAATACAAATGTTGGTACTGTTGATTTATTTTAAACAGTCATTTATTTTGCAGCACAACTTGCGTCTCTGATGGGTATTATTGGTTTCCTCCAGCATAACCAATCGTTATGTCCCTCTTCTCACACAACTGCCATTAGCTCTTAGTCTGTAACGCTATTGATTCGTGGTTAGTCCGTTACTAAATGTTAGAAATCCCAAGGCTGATCCGATTTGGGAAATCTGACACGCGTGGAGCTTTGACATCTGACGTCTCGTCAAGTCAATTATTACCACCATTGTGCATACTTTATTGCATAATTGGTGAGTGGGTATCGAAATCATATCCGCCGTGACAGCTTGGTGAGTTCCCATCTCACACACTAGGGTCGTGTTTCACTTTCCACCTAGGAGCGAACTGTTTGCCCAAACTCATCATCCAAAACACGTGTTTACTATAAATATTTCCGTAAAATGTAGCTGCACTTCTACGCGGAGCCCGGCAGCGCGTCTACATAAATTTGACCTTTTATGTAAACCCAAATTCATAAACATGCGGCTTGAAAGAAATGTGTTCGCGGCAAGTGAGATAAAATACACATGTCCTAAACACTAACAGTGAAGATGCGATGAAAAGGGTACAAATACTTCCACTGAGCCAGGCGGAGTGAATGAGCATTAAAATGAAAAAAGGAAGTTGTCATGGTGCTAAGGACAAATTATGCGAGGGCTTTGTAGGTTTATTTACTGCTGAAACATTTAAGCCATATTAAGGCGTTTACGTCCCAGTAATAAAACGCGTTTAGATATGATAAATCTTTGATTAAGGTAGGCCTTGATAAACCTTCATTACTCATAGTTCTGATAATCAGCGTTCTGCTTACATTACCCCATCTGAATTCTAATGAAGGGCTTGCAGTACACATTAACCTTTGCTGATAGACGACTAAATAGTAATTAACCTAGGATCTCGTTTATATTGGCGAAGGGTTGGGGGTGAGGACCCTCCGTCTTTTTAACAAAACATTCATTACTCTGTTGACACGTTCACTTCGTCTTGGCTGCTTATAATATGAAGGTAGCCTTACTGTGTCGTGCGTCGAAAGTTGTAATTATGAAAAATATGAATTAAACTAAAATGCAGCGATAACTTCAAAATGATTAATTTGCTTTTCAAGTTTATCTCTTTGAAAACGTGTTACTAATTGTTTTTCTAAGAAAGACTGATACGTATACTATGTCTTTTCTTTTTTGGAGACTTTCTTAATCATGTTTTTTTCAAATCGGCAGTGAAGTACCTCGAAATCGCAATTAAAATACGAGAAATCGGCAGTGAAGTAATCCATTGTTTTACGACTTTTTGTAGGCGGCGGGGCGATAGGTAAACGTCAACAGACGTTAAGATAACCTACAAAAGTTGTAAATGTTGTAATTTCACGATTTCTCGATTTGAAAAAAACAATGTACCCTCGGCACTGAAGTTCCTTTTTATCCCCCATGTGGTTTATTTGCCTTGGCCCTACCGGACCACGACAACTAAATCCACATTCGTGATTAAAAAGCTGCATTGGTATACAAACTACTGTTACTGAAACTGCAACATTAGTGAACGTTCTTCAAATTTTTTTGCATTTTTCCTATTCTTCTGCTTTTTCACCTTTATAGATTATATATAACTATTTCGACATTAATGTATGGGCTGCATAAACGCAAGTGTTTTTTTTGTGCTTAACGGAAGTTGAGTTTTTTAATTTTGATACGAAAAACGACAGCCTTTTGTTATTCAATTACTTACATACCTGCACACATATCTCTATACCATCATAGAAAGTTATTAATAATTTCAGTGCTTCCAGAAATTCATACGTAATTGTTTAAAGTAATACGTATAACATATATTTATCTATAAGATAGTTTCGCATAGATCGTGGCAAGAATTTCGAATTTGGAAAACACGTTCAAACTACACTGTCCGAAAGAGACACTTTATATTACATTTTGGGTTATTCTTATAAAAACAATGTGTACCTTAGTGGATCTATGCTAACATTAAGTTGTTATAACTTACTCAGTTTTAAAAACATCGCCCCGAATCAGGTTGAATCGCAATAAATTTAATTCATAGGTGTCTTTGCGCCTTTTAATAAAGCGAAATGTAGGATTATTTTGTTACCATCAAAAATTAAGGAATTGTGACGCTAATTTTTGGAGTTCTTCGTTCCCTAGTTACTTGTTGATAAATATTTAACAAAATGTTATAAAAAAATTGCAAATATATTTTCTTTAGGCAATTAACCTTTTTGGATTTTGTACTAAATGTGGTGACGATGCGTTTGTGTACCACTGTCTTGAAGGGCATCGCCACACAAATGGACATTTAATGTTTACAATTATAAGCCATAACACTAACTGAGGGGTGAGTCAAATACATGGCATAGCGTTATAGTATTTAACGGTATTAGGCTGATATTGAGCATATAGCGGACGAGGATAAATCATGTGGCCGAGGTCGATTATGCTGAGGCAATAGATGATCCGTGTCAGTTATATGTAATATCAGCCGTAACCGTATGTTGTTTAATAGTTTTCGTAGTATCTACGTGGACAATTTTAAGACATGCGATTTTAATATAAATAATACAAATAAAACTTACTAGAAACCTGAGTCCCGCACGTAATTTGATAGTGTAACAACGGATGTTTACAACTTCGTTTTCAAACAAATTAAAACAATACACGTAATTTGGCCGTGTAAGAATTGAATTGAACTAAGTAAAAACCATGGCTCTTAAATTTTTAACGGCAGTGGCAGTTATGGGTGACATTTCGATATTGTACAATAACGTGTAGGTATTAAGAAAAAGTACTTAACAGGTATTTTTCTACAACTTTACTGTGTGATTCATCTACTTTTATCAACATTGACCGACTTTTTCTACATTTTTCGACCTTTTTGGACGTCCTTCTGTGCTGCCATACGTTTTCGTTAGCTTTGATTGTTTTTACGAAGATTTGAATCGCCACAGGTTCTTAATTGTGGATTCATTGTGAAGGCCTACCCCGCGGCGGGTTCTTGCGGTTGGTGAGGTTTCCAGCTGTTAGTCTACATCCAGCTTGGAGCGCTACCTTTTGAAGAAGACGCCCATACTTAAGGTTATGTGCTTACACGTCTTATGAAGTCTTTACTCAGTGCATAATGTTTTATAATCTTTAATTATGTTAATGTCTGCCCTGATAGAGTAACGTAAATAATTGAAAATTTGGCTTGTCTTAAACAACTGTTGTATAACAAGTTTGTAATAAAATACTGACAATTGTCACACGTTGTATTTTTTATGAGTGATTGTTAAGCAACTTAACTACAATAATTTACATGGACATGCACGTACTTGAATTATTGTTTAGAGAAGGTATATAGATACTCAACCTATTAAATACATGTAACGGTTATTATTGAATATATGGTTTTGCTTCCTTGGTGATTTTTATATGTTGTTCTTCAATGATCAGCATAAATATCTCGAGTTGTTATATAGAGGTATCCAAGTCAAGTTATAGAGGCAGGCGCCCATTTATTACTATTGTAATTATAACGATTCGTACTTTATTTTGTATTTGATCTACGACCACTATACTATTATTTACGAGCCAACCGTTATCTTACCAGCTGCTTAAGATAAGATTTGATGCTACAATTTATTTTGTTACAATTTATTGTCGGTTATCACAGGTACCAAGGTTTACAATTTATAGGATGGTTTTGTAGTTTACTTTAATCTGACTGTCTAAACCAGAATCTGATGCTCTGTAAGAAGGAACTAACCTTTTGGTCGAATGACATCTCATATACGGAACCATTTATCGTCCCTCTTACACATTGTTTGACGTGTTACTAGCTTTATTTCACGCCTTCCAATTACCTCCAAGCTATCTTCAAGTACGTAACCCCAAATTGTTAAAATTTCCACTGCAGGAACATTGGCCTCTCATGTTTAAGGAAATTTAGGCATCAAGACCCCATAGCTGCCAGATTGGGACATTGCAGTCGATACAAGATTTTTATAGCCTGTCCAGAAGTAGAGGCTTATGCCTTTGAGCCACCTCCACTGCTTCTTCAGGTTACTTGCTAGTAGTTCCTCTACTACTTCTTCGAGTAACATTAAATTGATCTTAATTAATTTTTATCGACGCATAATTCATCTGCGTATGGTCAAATCAGTGTTAACCTACCGAAGTACTGATGGAACTGCTCCTAAAGCCATTCACCTGTTTAGTTCCATCTGTCACCTTGGAGAAAACCCGTACCAAATTTACTTTGCCTGTTTGCAGCCCCATTGGCTAAATTGTTCGAGAGATGATCTTTCAGCCTTCTGATAACCACGGCCAGCAAAAATTGGGCTTCCTACATGCCTACGTGCAATAGGCTGATCCTCTTTTTCTCGCTGAAATAAAAATGTTCATCAAACTTTGCTTTTAATGAAGTTTTACTGGCTTTAATTTCTTTTAATTGGGTTAATTTGATAACAATTCCGTCTTTAGCAGCGTTCAATTAATTTACCTTCTGAACAATAGGTTACAAAATAGTAGACGGTTTTATGTAACAGTAAGCTTACTTGTCAATGTAACTTTGGGGATTATTGCTGAGTTTTTTACATCGCTTTTGTTTTGATGAGATACATTTTACCATTTCGTTTTTATGGTTACAATTATGTGGTGAACCTTTCTACGTAAACGAATGTGCAATTTATTATGTGCTAATTATAATCACCTCAACTAGAATATGCTTCGCTTAATCGCTACCGAGCGCTCTGAAATAAATAAATCCTTTTACGTTTATAATAAGCATCTTATTGGTGTATAGAATCATGTATAACTAATTTTATTGAATATTTGGTGTCGTATCTATTATACAATAAATATTATTGAATAACGACGATGAAGGGTTTCAGCATCTTCTGATTGATTTTGTTATTTTATATTTTTGTATAGTTTTGGGTTTGCATTTCCACTGTTCCCGGGCACACCCCTTGAATAAGAGTCACCTGGCATATTTGCTTCACACTTCGGCAATCGTAAACTATAATATGTTTGAGGAATATTTTATTATTACTATTATTTAAAATTACCTATATACATATTGAATCACAGGTGGAGCATGAGAATTTTTTTAATGATTTTAAGTTATGCATATATTTACTTAAGACTACATGGTATACGTGGATGATGGGTATAAGAAACTAACTGTATGATATAGTATGATTGGAATGGAGGTAGATCATAGTTATTAATCGCCTCTGAACGTAGTTGTATTGGTTTGTTACACTTAGATAAAAAGTACCAGTGAGATCCAAAAGGTCTCTTTCATTTACGCTGCAGTTTAATACATACACCAAAAGCAAACCAAGTTCGTCACATATTACAAAACAATTACAACGCTTGTATAAGTGGCTGAATCGCATTAAACAGTGTAATTTGTGCTGCGCGAAGTGCAACTCTTTCTAAGGTTCTGCGTAGAGATGGGCGCGTGAATGAATATTCACTCACGTCACGCACGTTTCACGTTTGCTTTAAACACTCACTTTCACGCACGCTCACGCTCACGTTCAATCACGTTCACGGCGTGATCCGCCACTCACGACGTAACCTGCAGCTTTTATTTGAAAATTCAAAATCAGATAGTACAGAATGTTGAAATTTAAAACCAATAAAGGACCCGCAACAGAACTAAAAACTCTAAGATAAACTATGTTTTGCACGTTAAATAATTTACGTGTTATGTTGCAGCATAATAGACACAAAAAAAATAAATGAAAATTGACTACAATAGCTTACAACAAAGGATAAATACGGATTTCTCGCAAAAACGTTTCTTGCAACCATCTTCCAAGACATTACGTTTAATACCAAAAGCTGTCATTGAAATTGAGGTTTTCCTTACTGCCACGTGTACAAGAAGGTATATGCTGCTTGCCAACATTTAATTTCTAGGTTTAAAAGTATTTTTACGCCCGAGGAACTAAAAGTAAGTTCTACTTGGTCGTCTATAGATGCAGACACGCAATTGACTGTAGACACAAGACAACACTAGTGCGAATCTCCGTCGCTGCAGGCTGCCACACAGAAGTACAATGACCTCCCGCTCTACCTCTAGATCTTCTACATGTCGGGCTGCGGAGGAGCGGGCCTCCCTGCAGTCTTTTATTCGTTACTAAATATTTAACGTGAAAGGTGAATCACGCCTTCGAAATGTTCACCCGACTGTTTTCACGTCGCACGCCCATTCCTAGTTCTGTGACGATTTCTGTATTTTGTTTTACTTTATATATTTACTCTAAACTGCACTTGCTCGTGGAAAGCGATTGCTAACCATACAAAGTATACATTTTCAAATAATATAGACTTGCCGAACGATACATATATAGTTTGCAAAAAGGGAGCGAGCAGCCATTTTTGCTACCATTATGTTGAGGAGCACTTCAATCTTATTGCCCGAAACCTTAACATTTCATAAATATACTAGAAAAATAAAACGAAAACCTATTACCCCCATATAAATAAAAATTAATTAATTAATTATTAAATATTGTCCTGCTACAAACATCTAGGAAATACACAACGTGTAAGCTATTCTGGCTGATAATCCAAAAACAAACATTCACACTTTTGTTAACTTATAACAAGCCTACTGAATACATCAAAGGAATTTGGACAAAACATGAGCTTTTCAACCATCCCCGCGTTCTCGTTCATCGCATTCATCACGCATGTGTCTCCGGTTAACATTCAGACCCAAGTCATTTCGCTGAAGCATCAAGGCTAACCGACGTGGAAATTCCGTAATTCAGGGCTCCGTCCCTGAAAGGCCACATTTGAAACAGATTTGGACTACGAGGTCAACATCGGGCCACTAATCTGTAGTTAAACATCCCTGGGACAGACAAGCTGCTAAGCCAACAGACTTGACTCTTAATCTACCCCTAGCTTCAGCTGCCGTTATCGAACCTATGCGGTGTTATGCAAACTTACAACTAACAATCGAGATTAATTTTCGATTAGTTGTTTAGGCTCTCGGTACCAGTATTAATAAGCTCGCTAATTTGCATGCTGTGATGGCGCTTTCGAACAAAGTCTGCTGCGGGATTTGGGAAAAGTTCGTGTTCATGCCGCTTCTAATCGTTAAATTTTCAAATAGGTTTAGGTGTTAACGCTTGTGGTGGTGTAACCGATCATACTTAAGACCAAGGATTTACAAAAAATCTAATTGATGAAATTTTAAGATTTTAACTCTTCGACGCTGACACACCTGGTAATATATATTTGCCACTTAGCTATCAAGCAGCATAAAGCATCGCATGGTATATTGCTCTTACCGTCCAATGCAAAAATATCGTACCAGACACAAATTGATTTGCAACTGCGCTTGTTTAATAGTTAATATATAGTGACAGGTAAAGATACTAGTAGCAATTATAAATTGCATTCGCTATTGTATAAATTAATTTTATTCTTCATAAAAATGCCACCCATAACTATATAATTAATCCCATAGGGTACGTTCAGAAAGAAAGCAGGTTGTCCGTCTTCCCACTGCCAGTGCCTACCGGCGCTGGCCAGTTTCAACAATGTGCCTCTGTTTTCATATGACACAGTTCACACTAAACGCGGATAAGCGCCTACAGAGCCGAGCCGTGCCTGGGGTGCAAAGCGTGCACAGCACCCGGGCGGCAAACTATTTGGGGCGGCAAAATGAAAAATGAAAGAAATTTAAGATAGGTATGCTTGTGCCTTGCGGCATTAGAAAATGCAACATTTTTTATCAAGTTATAGTCTTGTGTCTGGCTTTTTTTCGTATAAAGGTAACTTGATACAGAGAAACGGTTGCATTTTTAAGGCGGCAAGCATACAATAATAATTTATTACTTATAAGTTATTTTTATTATAAACACGTCGCGTCGGTGCCGTTTGCTATTGTACACGGTGATTATACCGACACACGAGTTATCGCTCTGTCGCTATGGTGCAGCGTCATGAAACACGAAACTATATAGATCAGCGAAATCAGCTAGACTAAGCGGCCCTCTTTAGACACAAAAATAATGAGTAAATTGTGTATTTGTGCTTTGTTGCAACATGCTTCATGCTCATGCATGCCGCCGGCATATACGATAACAAACTTAAAAAGGGCAATTGGGGGTTAGTTTAGTTTGCGATTGAATGCTAGTAAGATTGTACTGAACTAAGCAGAAATAAAAAGGCTAAACGTTTCAAGCAAGAGCTAAATAATATAGTGCTTTTTAAAGTTGAAAGTTTTAAAACGTAGGTATTTTTCATTATTTTAAACATTTGAACTTTTCTGCTTATTTTTCTGTTTCGCTATCCTTAGAATTTATTTGTGCTTAATTCAGATGGCCGATGGCAGAAAGAGACTTTCCGGCTTTCAGTATCGAAAAAGAAAGTCCGAAAAAGACGAAATTAAAAAAGGACTGGCTGGCTCCTTAAAAAAAATTTTTGTTTCCACGGCGGCTGCAGCCGAACAACCATCAACAAGCCTGCAAGTGGAGGAACAGCTTGATTCGAACAAGGACACGCATATGGAAAATCCAGAAATAGGGCAAGAAAATAATAAATCCGAGGCGGATGCACAGGACACACCGGAATCACCACCACCAACCGAGGTTGCTGCTGAGGACGCTGGGATAGAAATATTGAAAGATCCTGCTCTTTGGCCGCAAGTTTTAACAGATAACATTAAAATGTCTATTCTTGAATTGGGGCCATTACAATTGAAAAATATTGCATTTCCATTAGACGATTCAAACAGATCTTTTTCAACTACTTATTATGACAAAAAATTAAGCAATAATGAAAAAGTTCCTAGAACATGGTTAGTTTATTCTAAGTCAAATAATTCTGTATTTTGTTTTTGTTGCAAATTATTTAAAGTTACTGATAATGTTTTTAACGATGATAAAGGTTATACTGACTGGCGACACTTATCTCAAAATTTAGACAGGCACGAAAAAAGTAAGGGGCATTTTGAGAGTGTTAAGAAATGGGTCGAGCTAAAAAAATCGATTGAAAAAGGGACAACTGTTGACTCAGTCAACCAAAATTTAATTAAGTTGGAAAAAAACGATGGACGTCAATTATTGAAAGAATCATTTGTGTCATACAGTATTTAGCTGGACAAAATGCAGCTTTTAGAGGAAGTAATCAAAAACTTTTCGAAAAAGGCAATGGTAATTTTTGAAGCTAATTGAATTAATTGCAAAATTCGATAATATAATGGCGGAACATATTGGCAGAATTCAAAAAGATACCAATAATATGCCACATTATTTAGGTGATAAAATCCAAAATGAATTAATTTGTCTAATAGGTGAAAAAGTCAAGCAAAATATAATCGAAACTTTAAAATTGTGTAAATATTATTCAATTATATTAGATTGTACACCTGATGTGAGTCACGAAGAACAAATAACTGTAGTTGTCAGGTTCGTTTTCATTAATGATATTTCAAAGGGTATAGAAATTAGAGAGCATTTTTTAGGGTTCTGCCCAGTTACAGATACAACTGGTGAAGGACTAACGGCCTTTTTATTGAATTATTTAAAAGAATTAAATATTGATATTAAGGATATGCGAGGGCAGGGATATGACAACGGTGCCAACATGAAAGGCAAACATAATGGGCTGCAAAAAAGAATCCTTGATATAAATCCTAGAGCCTTTTTTGTCCCTTGTGCAGCTCATAGTCTTAATTTAGTTGTCAATGATGCTGCGAAAAGTTCGCTTGAAGTAACAAATTTCTTTGCTATTATTCAAGAAATATATGTTTTTTTTTCAGCCTCCACCTACCGTTGGCATATTCTCATGAAAGAACTTCCTACCATAACTGTAAAACCTTTATCTGATACACGGTGGGAGAGTAGAATCGATGCCATTAAAACCCTTAGATTTAATTTAGAAAAAATTTATGATGCTCTCTTTTCCCTTTATAATGATACATCAAGAGACAATGACACAAAAAACCTTGCAAAGTCACTAATTAATAAAATAAAATCATATAAATTTGTGTGTTCTCTAGTAATTTGGTACAATATTTTATCAAAAATAAACACTGTAAGCAAAATCATGCAAAAATCTAATATTATTTTACCAGAAACTGTAAAAATGTTGACAGAAATTCAAATTTTTTTCATTGAAATACGACCTGAAGGTAGTTTTACAGCTATGCTTAATGAGGCAAAAAAAAATGCTGAAGATATAGACTGCGAAAGTGTTTTTCCAGCTGTAGGCTTGGTTAGACCGAGAAAAGCAAAGGTTTTTTTTGATTATGAACATAGAGATGAATCAATCGAATCACCAGAGTTGAATTTCAAAGTCAATTTTTATTTTTATATTCTTGATATAGTAATATCAAAATTAAATGACAGATTTGAACAGTTAAACGAGTGCAACTCCTATTTTGGCTTTTTAAATAATTTAGGCTCTTTATCTATAGATAAAGAAGAATTAATGAAATGTTGTATGGATTTACAAATTAAATTAACCGATTCATCTACAAAACAAATGGATGTTAATGCAATTGATTTGTGCAATGAAATTGAAATATTGTCCATTTATAATAAAAGCAATACGACTTCGGCCAAGGAAACTTTAGAATACCTTGTGGCTAATGATTTAATTAGCACTTTCCCGAATTTATCTGTAGCCCTACGAATTTTTTTAACGATGCCTGTCACTGTGGCTCATGGTGAGAGATCGTTTTCAAAATTAAAAATAATTAAAAACTATTTGAGATCTACTATGAGCCAGAACAGACTTACAAATTTGGCTGTAATAAGCATCGAGGAAGAGATCTGCCAGGCGTTAGATATGACGGATTTAATACGAGAATTTGCAATTAAAAAAGCAAGAAAAGTCGCTTTTGATATTTAAATTTAGAATTTATGTAGTTTTTAGTTCATGTTTATAACTTCTAAGTTACTAATAATAAATAATTTAAGCAATACTTTGTTTTATAACTATTAAAGCATTATGTTAGTTGTTTTAAATATTTAATTTTTTAATTTATACAAATAATAAAGTTTATAATAACCTTTATATTTTTTTATTTTTTAAAACAAGTTACAGTTATCAAGGCAACGCAGAATTTTAAAATTAACACTATTTACGTCTAAGGAGCTATACGCTATAGGGGCGGCAAACTATATCTTGCACCCGGGCGGCAGATACCCTTGGCTCGGCCCTGAGCGCCTATCTATAGGTGTAGGTAACCTCCGCGCAGATTTTTAATGGAATGAACGTTTATTTATTTCTGAACTGTGGGCGCGATAAATACTGCTTTTTAGTTTTCTCGCCTAAGGCGAAAGAAGTATTGTAATAGTGAAAAAATCACCTTCCAAGATTTCCTTTTCAATTCCATCTGTCTGCCTGTTGACGGTATAGCTCAAAAACTTTGTTGAAGGAATGCGATATTTTCATGCTGATTAGATGTCTACCTAGCTCGAAAGTGAATATACTTTCGGTCAAATATATACAGGGTGAGAATCTTCCAAGTATAAAATTCTGCCAATTTTTGCTGTAATTAAAGAACTATTAGTTACTTAAATGTAATATTTGGCACATAGCATCGGTTCTATCGACACCATCCCCTTTAGAGGCCAGTAGAAAGCGATTATTATCGGGCTTTGCTAGTCCAGATGTTAAAGCGTCTAGCTAACATGAGTTCCGGCTGAAAGCGCGAGTTCGAATTCCAACGCTTCCAGAGTTTTTTATTTGCAAATTGATGTAATTCGCATTACTATGTATTCCCTTTTACTGCTTCAGTAGTATTAGCAATGTTGTACACTTGTTTACTTTTTTTGCAAAATAGTGGTTTAAAGAAAGTGTGGAAAATATTGATTTGCATTTATTTCTTTTACAAACACAAAACTGTTCTACGTTGCTTCATAGAAATTAAAATATTAAAAAATATATTTGAGGGTCTGCCGATCAATCTTTAGCATGTCACTTCACTCACACATAAATAAATAACATATGGAGTAAGTCTAAAAAACGAATTCAATACTTAAAGGTATACAAGTACACAATTGTAGAAACAACCACAGTAAACGCCCACGCGGCTGCCGATGTAGGAAAAAACCGACCCAACTTCGGTAACTGTTTCTATACAGTGCTGCTCATTGCCTGTCCGTTTGGAGTTTGATAAGCTTTTAGCTGGCTGGTTTCCTAGACAATAAGTAGTTCCTAATATCGATATTTTTCTATAGATTACGATGTCCGTGAGCTGCTTGGAAAGTCTCAATATGAGGTATGAGTATAAAGTAATTATAGGGACGTTAATATTCATTATATCAATAATTGGCGTGAATAACTATTGTTCATTGAAATTTAAGTTGATTTTCGGCTTAATCAATTAATCTATCCCTTTTAGTATATTGTAGTAGTGATGGTATTGACTTAATTAAACGAAAGGCAGTACATTTTCTTCGATAGCTTCTTAAAGTTGTAGCAGGTTTATTTTCAGCAAAAAAACTACTGTGAATTATACGGCTAGGCTTTTTAACTGTGTTGCAATATTTATCAATTTATAATACCTGCCGCCTATAATTTAATTTACCCGGCTCTTGCTAATATTGTATTTTTATTTATATTATATTTAATGAAAGACTCTATATCATGGCTTGAGTCTCTACATCCTCCAATTTATTATTTAAATGTGTAAATTAGTTGACAATCTGCTGTCTTTTACAGTAATTGTTCTGATTTTTATTGAATGCAATCGTTTCTACACTGCCTATTTAACCAACAGAAATTTCGAAATGATGGGAAAATAACCTCAAATGTAAACTTAAGTGACCTAACCTCACATTTATAACGCAAAAATCAGGGTTACCCTAATTTAAACAATTACGTCTGCTATTACCTATCCATACGTTGCCTAGTTGATATTACGTAAGTAAACAACGCCACTTTAAAACAAAGCACCCAAACGCCGCCACCGGAAATTCACTATTAATTTTAGGAAAAACGAATTTCTGACCTTGATTATGCTTCTTCGACGAATTCCTAAGCCTTTATCGGGCCCACAGCAAGTCCCTCGATGAAAGGATCTTCTGATTATAGGTTCGCCTGCTTTGCAAGTCTCATGATGAATCGTCAAAACGACGCCTGTAGCTTGAGCAAGACCTCTACATCCTATCAAAGGACACTCTACTATTGTAAATACATTTTTTTAATTGGATAGATTGGTATTTACTATGTTTTTACTTCGATATTATGTTATATTAACTATTAAAATAAATTCCTTGTATAATCACAACCTTGTCTATCTTAAGGTGTAAGATATGGTCACATATCACACTCAATTGATTTTCATGAACAAATGTAGTCCATTCTTGTTTTTGCAATTTTTCTCTCTGATGATCATATTGTTTTTCTGTTCTCCAGAATTGTCGTTTTCTTGGATCTTACTCGTGTTTTGCCCATTGTATCCACACTAATTTTACTCGTCTTCCATCGTCCATTCTGGTTAAATGGCCAAACCGTTTTAGTTATCGGTTCCCAATAATGTGACTAATTGATTATATTACTTGTTCTTCTCTTAGTCTGCTGTTTCTCATTCTGTGTATTCTGGCGATCCTTATGATTCTTCTAAGGTATTTACACGTCCTGTATTTTACATTTTGTTGAGGTTATTAATAACCAACTTTCATTTTTATTTATTAGTGCTGGTCTGAATACTGTTCCACATACTGTCATTTTTGTCATTCTTTTTATTTTCTTCTGTCTTATGAACATTATACTTAGATTGTGGTACAACTCTGCAGTACTGTTTATTTTCTTGTTCACTTTGGTTTCTATAGTTTCTTGTCTATCTATCGCAACTAGCAGATTCGTAAACGTATCAGATTGTTCTATTTTTCTTTGATTTATTTCTACAGTATAATCCTTGTTTTCGTTTCAATTATCTTTGTTTTACGAGTATTTATTTTTGTGTTCCCCGTTGCTAATTCTTTTTCCCATAACTTTAAGTTAGACCATCATTATTTCGAATGAATTTGATTGTTTTTTTTTGCCTTAATCTTGGGTTAGTATTTCTGTGTCTTTAACTTTTCCATATTTGACAAATGCCTTTTTCTGAAACTAAAAATACTAGATGCCTTCTAGATCATCTGTTTGATCCTGAAAATGTACTCCTAAACGCCTCGTGTATTTCTAAACCCACTTTGTGCTTCATCTAATTGTTTTTCTATCATGTATCTTAATCTTTGTACAGTGTTTTCTCTTTTGAACTTTTGAGACTATGCTCAACAATGCCTCTAGTGACACATTTATTAAATATTAGTATTATTATTCCACTTTTCCAATCTTCAATATTTGTAATAACATAAATTTTGATAAGAATTTTGGATGACATCTTAGCCTCAGATATAAAAGATATATGCTACCGCTACGATGTTAGAAGATTGAATTGAAATTATTATAGAATCTACTTAAATCTTCTTTCTATATCCAATTCGTTACAAGCTGCAAACATTAGAACGGTAAAAGCTTTTATGCATGGTTAAACAGGTATTTTTACAAAACTGATGAAAACATATGTGACAAATTAGTCTTTGGGGAACTTACTATTTTAATATACCTTCCGAAAATTAACGATGACTTGCATAAAGTATATGCCTAACCCTTAATTTAAATATTTTCGTGCTTTAACCCTATCAAAACCATCCTCCGCAGTTTTCTCCTTAATTAGCAGAAAGCCTGCCACCGTTTCCAGTTGCTTCAGTTTTTATTAACGAAAATAAATTGCCTATCAGTTGTTTGGGCATTCCATAATTCGAAAATTGGCAGCCTTCGCAAACACGGCTTTTTGCAGCCGAACTTTATTTGCGGATCGTTTACGTAGCGAAACTCACTTTCACTGCCTGTTATTATTGGAACTGCAATCGATTTATCCATATTAGCAGCTTCAGTGACCTCCGTGCCAGTACACAAGTTCACGGGGATAATTTTTCTTTTCTGACGATTCAGGCCAAATCGCAGCGATATTTTTAGGTAGCATCTGCTCATTATGGCAGCCCCGACGTGACTTACTAAATGCCTTTTGTTGCTCCAGCACGAATGTTTCGACAATTTTGTGGCGTGGCAATTACGTCTCATTTCAGTGTTTATCTTTTTCTGCGCCCAAGGAGCACTTTCTCTTTAACGTCTTTGAAACAAGTGCTTCAGAAGCTGTTAGCTCTTAGCTTACGTGCTTAAGTTTCCGGAAAATTTGCAAATTTCCTTGTTTCCTCGTCCTAATGTCAGTTTAGTTTTGTTTAGAACAACAAAGACTGCTGAAGCATACATTGAATTTTAATTTGTTTCCTTTAATTTCTCCACACGGAAACACTTTATTTTTACAAGAATGCCCGATCGGATTAATAAAGTGCAGCTACGCTACATCCAAAGGAGTTTTGGTGTAATAAGCGGGTTTTCTAATTCCTTTTCGAATAACAATAGGAAATTCCGTAACAGCACAAGCTGCCTGCAATCTTAAGAACCTCTACATTCCACCAACTGCTTAAGTTGTTTGCAAAAACAATAGGGCAATTATGCAAATTGATTCGATCGATTTTTAATTAACACGAATCCGCACATAAAGAACAACTTCGAGCTAATTAAATCCAGGTGCAGGTGAGCACTCGATTTGCCGTTCTGGTACCTCTCAGAGATTTTTGCTTTCATGTTCGTAAACAGGATGACGATTTACTCGTAAATAATTAATTGGGAGGAATTTCGCGTTTGCTTTGGTGAGTGCATATGAAGGGAGTGGATTTATTGAAAATTATAGTTTTATTTTAATTTTAATGGGTATTTAGAATTATTATGCATAGGGCAAAGTGCATAATTCTTTTTTTATATTTCTATTAGTTTGAAATTTCTTGGGGTAATCAACGAACTGTTAATTGAGGAAAAATCGGAGCAGTTGTAGTAGTAATACCCCCTATATTTACATTGATTGCTCAAACATGGATACAAGGTATATTTCTTCTCTTATTTGTAGTATTTTACAATAAATATTAACAATTTTTTTTTTCAGTTTTGTGCATTGTTGCACTATTTTATTGTTAGCAGCTTATATATAACAAAACCAGATTAATGAAGCAGGTTTAATCATATCATCAAAAATAAATGAGATTGTGAAATTCAATTAGTGAATAAGTAAATCTAAATTCGTGAATGAATCTTCATCTTCATTTAGTTACTTCGTTGGAATATCATGTTCGACTACATATATATCTATCCTATTATTAAATATTACATATCAGAACTGTTAATATAAAAATATAGCTTACAATATTATTAAAGCTATCTTTCCTTAATTAAAAGGTCGGTGCTCTATTAATTCAAGTAGGTATAAGTTAGCTACTAATATAACAAAAGTGATTCAGCATTTAGCATTAAAGCAATAATTGTGGTACAGAAAAATTTATTGTCGGTTCTCAGTTACTCTTTAATGGAAATAACACGGCAGATTGCCTGTTTCATCTATAATTTTATATTTTGTACCATTTCATTATTGTAAAGGCAAAGATTTGTTGATGTAATTGCTTTCATTTATATTATTTATAACTTTGCCTAATAGAATTTATCAGAATGTGTAACATAATCAATATACTTAGTTTATCCTTGTTAGAATAAACCCATACGTATTTATCAAAAAGGATAGCCAATAACATAAAATATAATTACTATGTCATATTCCATACTAAATCATAAAATACAATCATACGCAAATGTTCAAAAAACAAATAAATAATTGTATCAAATATTTCTGTCTATTTTATACCAAAATAATAATAAAGAGAAGAGCTGCGCCTAGAGGTTAATTTAGTAACAGTGCACGATTTCCTAAAGGAAATCGTCAAAACAATTTCTGTAGATTGTCGTTACGAACAGGCATCACAGTAATAGGTAGGAAGATTAATACCAAACGTTGCGAACGAAATTCCCGGGTTAAGGAAGGGATGAATTTTTTATTATCTTTGTTTCTTATGTGTGCGTTTTTCTACTGAAGGAAGTTCCACCCACTCACTCTGACTGATGACTGCCAGCTGGGTGCGATGTCAAGGTTCATAAAAATCGTGAGTTCTTTAGTCTTTCCTTGGATGTGAGCACAGACGTAAATTTTCTTGCATATATTTGTAAACTGTAATTTTTCAAGTCGTGGAAAACAGGAGGTCGTTACGTAAACATCCAGTCCGTCATTCAGATGCTTCATTTTTTCGGAATTAGTTAATTACAGCTGCACTTAATGCACACAAGCAGTTGAGTTGGTGGTGATAGATGGTGTTCTATACGCACCGGCTCAGAATAGTTGGATCTGGGTTCGACTTAAACAGAGCTATTTTAAAGCGCCGTTCCAGCAGGCATGTAAATAGGCTCTAGAACGTCTCAGAAAGAAAATCGTGGACAATTTGTCTCGTTCAAATGTTTTCAGTATATTTATTTTTTGTTATACAGTTCCTATAATGCATCTTAATAATAATACTCCTAAGTGGAAATTTAAGGTGAATATTTTTAACCTGTCTTCAACAAAACTAAATTTGAAAATATTGTTACAAGAGCAATCCATAAACTAAAATATGCATATTCCAAGTCGTACTGTCGTGATTTTCTTATTTTAAACGGGAACAGTTTAAAAATGTTTAAGCAAAACGTAAGCCATTAAGTCTTGAATTTAATAGCCACAGTTTCACTTTTCCAATATAATTCAGGGGAACGACGCAATGATTTAAAGGTTAGATTGCAACTTCGGCTTATCCTACCTGTCGTAAAAGGCAAATGAAAGGACTAGTGTACCGCCATTAAACGAAGGGTTGACAAGGCTTCGGCTAGCTCTTTTAACTCTCCGCAGAATATGGCGTGGTGTAAGGACTAGGCTAAGAAATGGTTCGGGCTTTTACAATTGAACAGTAGACTAATAAAAGAATTGGGCGTCATGCCGTTACTCACGACAAATAAAACAAACCTAACTAGCAAAATAAATCAACACCTACCGTGTAAGTTTCACTGCATACTTCAATCTAAATGTAGTAAAGCGAACAACAACAAATACATACAGTAACAGTCAGAAGAATATTTATAATTCAAAACAAATAAATCAAGGTTGGCGTCACCCAATTAACACACACATGTAATTGTATATCAGGACAAAACAGGCAACACAACATGTTAAAAACTTCAATGTAAAGTAGCATTTTCAAACTCGCTAGTTATAGCTTAAATTACAACTTCAGGCTAACACCTGTGCAATCGCAATTGACATAAACGCACAACGCCAAGGGCGCTATCTGAGATGTAGTATACACGCTATTTCAGCAATTTCAAAATATTTCAGTACTCGCTCTTTAGCGGTAATAAACATTTGAGCCAAACTATTGATTTGACACGCTCAGTTTGAGTTGCTAATATCTTAGTATATCTTTAATATTAAAGATAACATAACGATTTGGATCTCCACCACAGGCCTAAATCAAAAATCCAGTACTTTACTGAATAGAATAAGAATTGGTCACACCAACCTTACTCACAGCTACTTGTATATCGAGAAAACCCTCCAGTATGTGAAACGTGTAATGTTCAGCACACATCATCTTAGATTGTCATCTATATTCAGGATGTAGAAATCGTCATCAGTTACAAAATAATCTAAGTGAGGTGTTGAAGAATGACTATGTAAGTGAACGTAAAATTATCAGATTTATGTTGGAATATAAATTATATAATTTATTGTAACCCTATCTTTATAGGGCGCTAATAGCCTAGCTGCTGATGCGCTATTAAACAGTTAAATAAAAAAATAAGTAAGATTTCAATGAAAGTTTTGTAGAGTCTGTTATTTTTTGATAACTAAACAATCAAGACCAGAAAACCTCTATTTCTTTAACTTTCTAAAAATAAAATTTTCAATTTTTAAAATTAAAGTTCCATTTTTTTATGTGAATACTTTAAAGATTTATAATCGGGAACAATAATATACAATGTTAATTACTTCTTTAGATTGTTTATTATTTACCGAAAAGTAGTACGTTTGCATAATGTTTAGGTTTTTTATGTAAGGCACTTTTTAGGAGAAATATTTTTCAATTCTAATTAACATCCATTTAGATGGCTTTCAGATACTCTAATCTAGCCCTGTTAATAAATTACTATTACAAAAATCCTGTAAATGTTCTTTTACAGTTGTCTAAATGAGGAGATTTTTCTTTATCCAATTTACATGTTCTAAAAAAATCTCGTCATTTAGACAACAATAAAAGAACATCTACAGGATTTTTGTAACAGTAATTCATTAACAGGGCTAGATTAGGAGTTTCTTGAAGTCATTTAAATAAGTATTAATTAGAATTGAAAAACTTTTCTCCTAAAAAGCTCCTTGCATAAAAAACGTAAAAATTATGCAAACATACTACTTTTCGGCAAATAATAAAAAATCTAAAGAACTAATTATCATTTTATATTATTTTTCCAATTATAAGCCTTTAAAGTCTTCACTTAAAAAATTTCAATATTAAGTCTTGGCATGTGGAATTGTAAAAAATATTTAAAAATTTGAAAAATAAATTTTCAGCTTAAGTTGAAAAAATGGATTGTTCAATTAGCTAAAAATAACACACTCTAAAAAAATCACATTGAAACATTACTTAATTTCCGAAAAATAACACTTTTCGGATTTTGACAATTTCGGAAAACTCCATTTTTTAAATAATTTAAAAAAACTTGGTATATATGATAGGGGCTAAATAGGTTTTTAGACAAACACAAATTATTGACTTAAGAAGTTTTTTGAAAAATCAAAAATAATTTTTTTCCCATATTATGCCGACTTTTTGGCGGACACTGTGTACTGCTCCACAAATGAACTGGACCAGTTGCATATATTTGTGCAATTTTTAAAAATATTTTGCAAAAGAAAAGTCAGCGGTAGTGACGTGTTGTAGGCAAAAAAATAAGTTTTTTAAAAATATTTATTTAACCTACATACACGGAATTACAAAATCACTATTACTTAAGCGATGTTTGTCTTAAGCTAGCGAAAAAGCAACTGATTATTTCCCAGTCACATAAGTGCGAGCAAAAACTGTTAATTACACGTAACATGCGATAAGGCTGCAAGAAGCGCTTATCTTATCAGTGGATTGCATATTCTACACGTGTAACTCCTCCCCGACGAGATCGGAAATATAAATTTGGAAAGTTTTTAATTTTCTTAATTTAGATTTTCGTTAAGTTGGGCCAATTGCCCTTGGTTGCTCATAATTCTTAGTTCAATATCTTTTGTTTTGTTAATATTGCGAATGATCTTTTCGTAAAGGAGTTTACGTTTACAAATCAATACAAATACAATAATTGTTATAATTACACATATAAGCAAGCTAATACCACTGAACTCAATACTATAACTGGAATGAGCCCGCCTTGCTACATTTATGCGCTCGGTTGTAAGACTAGTGCGGCAATATAAGTTGGGTATTTCCACCTCTTTCTAGCTTGTATGCGTATACGGGGACTCGGCGACGACTCAGGTAAAAACGATTAGTTTCTAGCCGTGTTGCAAGGTAAAGGTGAACAAATGTGTTGCTCTGGTTAAAAGCAGAAAAACTGACTTACTGATACACATTTTTTATTCAACTTAATTACGAACAATGAATTACTGCTTGATAACGATTAATAAAAATAAACAAATGCTTCTCGTTTTATAAATATAAATATGTATTGGCTTTTATAAAAATAAAACTATAAAACAATTATTTTATAACGACCGGAAGTTCTTGTAGGAACCTTACTAAATTTTATTCTTCTTAAGCGTCTGTAAGTTGCGTGAAAAGAGACAAGTAAAAAAAGCATTTGTTTATTTTCATTGTTTACTGCAGCTGTACAAATGCAATCTTAATTCTAAATATCATATTATATATACTGCTTCACAAACGAACTGAACCACCCATATATATTGTATTGATTACATTACGTCATAAAATATATATAAAAAAGCTTTTGTTTTATAGTATACTCATATTAAGCATATTTAATTGTACTATCCACAAATATCAACTGAAGAATTAACAAAATCATATTCATAAAATTAAAAAATAATAAAATTATAAAAAAACTATATTTCACAAAAATAAGAAGAATCATAAAAAAGGTTTAATTAATAGTCCTTTGAGCCTCTTCGGAACGTTTAAAAATGTTTGGCAACGATTTGGCATACTTTGTATGCAATGCGCTATCAATATTTGGGCAAAATTCAGAATTTTTAAATGATAATATTTTATCAATGGACTTAGTTTTATTTAAACCGAATTATGAAAAGAAATGCTTTTTATAGTGACACAACCATGAAAGGTTATCAAAAATGCCACGACTGCCCTTTTGGAAAATATTTTTAAAAATTTCAGCGATATATGCAAATGATTCAGTTCATTTGTGGAGCAGTATATTAAATTGAAACGATTTTATACGTGATAAAATAAAATAGTTTTATGTAGTTTTTGTCTTATTGTTGATTTGTCACTTAATATTTGTATGGTCCTTTTTTGCATGCGTTTGAATACGTATCTTTGCGTATACATCTGCAATATACTTGATTGTTTGGACTTCGTGAAGGTCCTCATT
>CALNHX010007858.1:0-68223 GCA_940337035.1 Agriotes lineatus | reverse complement strand
TATTGATTATCTTGCAATAAATTCAATATTTAATTCTGTGCTCATGTTGACCTTATTCATTTAGTTAATTAGGCAATCAGAATTTTTATGGGCAGTGAACCATTACAATATATACAGGGTGAGTACCATAAAAAATAAAATTATGCCTATTTTTGCTTTAACTCAAGAACTATTAGTTAAAAAAAGTAATATTTTGCATAAAGCTTAGGTTTTTGCCCTTGACGAAAATTGGCATACCTTCGACCCAATATTTACACGATCGAAATCCCTCGTCGCTACTTAAATAGCGAAATGGTGGATATGGTGACTATCTAAAACATTCAGTATCTTTACCGATTTAACAAGAAGTTTAACAGATGGCTCTTTTAGAACCAACAATAGCTTGATGGAAATTATTATTTTTTACAATAAAAGTTATTTTTTTAAATTACTCGGTTACAAGACCAAATAGGCAGTCGGTTGTTAAAAACACATGCTTAATTCGAGGTATTATATCACCACACCAGGGGAATTAAAAACATTTTGGAGCACGGTGTATACAGGGAGAACTTGAAAAGTTAAATTTCTTGCTTTAGTTTCAAAACCTTCGCTTGCGAGGGAAGTCCCAAGTAAAGCTTTTTACTAATTTTTAAATGTTTCGTATGTTTTATCATCACGCTTGTAGTCTGTTCGACGAAAACCTCTTTAAGCTGGTGTACAATGCTTTCTTTGAGAAAGCAAGAATTATGAAATTTCCAGGGTTGCTATCTTTGATATTACAGTTTACTTCTAAGTTATTTGTTTTACGTTTTGTTTAAAACTCTGAATGGGAATTACTTGGAATTTAGACATTTCTTTAACGCCCTTCTCTTCGCAAAACCAACGAAAAATATTAATATACACTTTAATTTTGTTATTATAATCTTTTCTTTAATATATGAAAACACATAACTTGCTATGATTTATTTCTAAACGTGACCATAGTAACATTACTGAATTTTAATTGCAAACAGATTTAAAAAACATAGCACATAATAACACATTTTTAGGGAAAGTATGTTGGAGCTTCATAGATTAAATTTCGCTAATATTCGAATTGTTGCGAATTTAGTGCTAATTAAAACACGTTAGATTTAAACGTGTTTTGATTACAAGAAATAATTTACAAACACATTCCTTCTACATTTTAATCTTGTTATTGTAACCTTCTCTTTCTATAAAAACACGTAAATTAAGGATGATTAGCGAATTATGTATTTTACAATAGCTATTAAATTCTAATTTTACTTGACTCGAATCGCGTATATTAAAATTAATAATAATTTTCCACTAGTCAACACCTCGAGACAGTAATAATCAGAAGCTTTACTATGTTGCAAGTTACCATACAAGCTAAAGAACAGATTTAGCTGTTACGCATATATAATATATATAATATATCCCTTTATGAATAATATAACGAGGATTGAATCATCAGAAATTAAATTCTTGTGTGCCTTATGTTTGTTAACGTCTATTTGCGGTTACCTATAGGCAATCTCCGCAGTGAGCTGTAGCTGAATGTCACGTAATAACACTTCTAAATACTAATTATTCTAAACCTGACGAGATGCAATCAAATGGTCATAAAGATAGCCATATTATGCCCATTACAATGATGGTCCTGGTTTTCAGCTTGAGCTTGTTGTAATTACAATGTTTCGTCTTTTGGTATATTTAGAACACTACGTGTTGTGTTTGGAAACTGTCACCTGTATTTGACAATCAAATAGACAATTGCATTGTAAATTATGTCCGGTAGTAAAAGTAATGACAATTGGTTTCGTCTGGTGAATTGCAAAATATGCACTTACGTCTCGATGATGTCGATTACTCTCTAATTAGTTTTATGTAAGCAAGACAATTATTTTATTAATAACCATCTAATTCAATTTCAAATGCACGTTTTGCCCTTGCTTCAAATGACTATTCCCATTCTTTCTAGCATTTTCTCTGAAAGGAGGGACTAATATTTACGTAAATGAACGAAACAATCTTGCTCTTGAAATTATGCTAAATCCGAATGTCAATAGGCTTGCATGAGTCTTTCACAGTGAGTTTATCTTAAGCTGACCTTGTGGAAAACAAAACATACATAGAGACGGCGTATCTTTATGTAGAAATCACAAAGTAAGTTTTGTTATACCTTTAGCAAAATAAATAAAAAGCATAGTAACTAACTAAATTAGTTTGGTTGACTTTACAAATATGTTAATTAAACAAGTAAAGGAATTTTAGCTACAAACTATTATAGGAAGGTATATGCAAAATATCAATTATGCATATACGATAGCGTATATTATTTTATTGACGGAAGTCGATTTCAGACGGTCCGTCCAAATTCACTCATGCTAAATAAAAAAACATTTTATATGCATATACATATAGAACAGAAAATGCTTCCTCTTCCAGTTGCAAAACATGGTAGACACGTAGTGGCAATGATAAACAAGTTAATATCAAGCACTGAAGCTCGGCATTCTGTGTCATTGTTATTGTTCTGTTTAGGGAATTGATTAATTGCTGTCCCTTGTTTTCCTCTATCATGAATGCCTACGCGAATAGTAAAATTGCAAGTATAGAACGTATGCAGAATTCGCCACCAAAGTGTGCCTGAACCTTTTAGAACGGCCTTACGATGATCAGTGTCTTCACCTTTCAAGATTAGTGATGTAAAAAGCAACTGTTGAACTATTTCAGGGGCAACCGTCGAACACATCCTTCTTAAATACAGTAATTACCAAAACGCACCTGCACTGCATCATTGACATGAAAAAGCTCTTCCATAAATTTCAGAAAAAACTAACAAAACATCGCGGTCTAACTGTACAAATAAAATCGAATTAGTGGAAGCAAAAACGCAAAATACAGAAAACAGTTGAAGCGAGCAAGGATTATCCACCATGAAGAGTATCGCTGGCCCGCTATTTTATTTAATTTAATTAGAGCCAATGAAGCAGATCTTTTAATTTACTTCTAAATTCCTGGAATGTGATTGTCGACTATTATTGGATTTTTGAGACCGCATTAATTACTTCTCATAAAACAGATCAAAGCCGTTTAGCAAATTTGCTAAATTCACATTTGAATGTTCTAGATTACAGTTTTATTCTTCTTGTGGTAATAATACAGAACTAGCATTTTCGTTGAGCTTACGTTGTAGCAATGCAATGTAGGCATTATTTCTAATATTGATTTCAGTTTATTACTTACTGTAACGGGCTAAACCGACAATCGACTATTACGACAACGCGCCAGTTTGTAACGACCGACGCGGTATTTACGATAAGCCAAAATAATGCTAAATGACTAACGCGTAAGCAAACTCATAATCGGGAATGTAACTCATAGGACCGCTGCCCCACGCCCGCTGCAAAAGGGTTTGCCGACTAACTTCAGCGGAGCAAGAGGGAGGGTTCAACACGAGATAACACAAGGGCAACGGCCTAATACACTGGAAACAGAGCTAAAATGATAAGGTGCCACCACATTTCCTACACTAGAAAAATGCATAAGTAAACCCGCTGAGAAAATGTGGAAGCATAACGCGTTCGACTTTCAACTTTAAGCTTGGCAGTATTTTGGTCAGCGAGCCGGTATAGCACCACCGGACCTATCTTTCGAAAATCCACTTAATCAGCTGCCCAAACTCCTCTCTCACTGTAAAATACAATAGCACAACGCATGCACAATAACAAAGAAAATCACAATTTGTTACGGTATAAAAAGAACTTTACGACACCCACCCAAGGTGAGCATCGCACCACGGAATCAGTCCTGAAAAACTGGCACATTTGCCCTGAAATCGGTTCGAAATAGGCTAATAGGCCACGGCTGGAACGCTCAGGGAGTCGGGCGTGAGTCACACGATACGTTCTGGGCAAGCGTGTTGTGGCATAATATATATGTAGGGTATGTCGAAATTGTGAGGGCGCCACCAAGCCTGTCTTAACCCGGCTAACCGGGCCTGGACGATTAGACGGGAGCGAAGCACGCAAAATACTCCGCCGATAGGATTACTCAAGAATTGCAAGGTCAAATAACAATTTCGGGATTGCCTTATGCAAGGATTGTAATTAGGTGTCAATCCGACCGCGACTACGCAGCTGTCTCACCCACCTGTACGCTCAAAGCTCCTTCGTTCCGTCGCACAATAATCAGTACAATGAAGGGGGCGTTTATCTGTAACAGAACATGCACAAGTCGAAACAAAACAATAGTTCCCTTAGCTAACAAATCATGTATTGACTAACGGGTTACAATGGGGCAGCAGAGTGCGTCGCACTATATCTATAACTAGATTATAACTAAGGACACCAGCTGGCGCGCGCGCTCTAAACTTAGCGACAGATGTTGAACAGTAATGAACAGTAATGAACAGTAATGAACAGTAATGAGCAGTAATGAGTACAAATATGCTGGCGCGACGCCTTATGCAGCGGACAGCAAAGATCAAATTAGCACTCGCGACATGGACAGTCTGCAAGTCTGAATGAATGCACAAATATGCTGGCGCGACGCCTTATGCAGCGAACAGCAAAGATCAAATTAGCACTCGCGACATGGACAAATATGACGACAGTGCCTGTAGGCACCAGAGATGTGACGGCTCGCTCGCGTTCACAGCGGTAATCAGTTCAAAGACACATACCTTAATAATGTAGGCGGTTAGGGAGCCTGGTACAGTCGAGTTGCGACAGGCTGCAGTCGTAGGTGGCAGGTACCTTCGATGTTCGACGGCTATAGGGATGAGTGCACATCCGCCTTAATGGCGACGTGAAGCGCGTCAGGACGCGTACAACGGGACGACGAAAAATGGGCCACTTTCGTTCTGCGGGACAGATCCTCGTAGGTCGAGATGAAGGGGGCACGACCCCTTACTTACGGAAGCAGGAACTGGGCTCAAAAACACCCACGCTACGCCGAAGACAATTCGAAACTCTCACACACAACCACCACACAAGCGTTCTCTGCAACGGACTGCGGTTGACTGCCCTCAAGGCGAAATCGTTTGTCATATAGTCGCTGAAGCAGCACTCAACGGGGAAAAGGCTGACGCCCCCGCCAAGGGCGGAAGCGCCGCACGAAAGCACACACTATCCGACCTCTTGTTCGATCGACGGCTCTCGGCTGAATGCCCAGAGGGAAGCGCTGGCAAAGGTCACCTTGGTCGCGACCCCACGTGACTAAACCTCGGCAGCCAATCGCGGGGCGATAAAATGAAACAAATTAATGCCGGCACCAATGGTATCACGCCTCAACGGCGTGCTTTCTAGAAGATTCGGAATTCTTGCAGGCGATACGCTCGGCTGTCACAGCGCCATCAGAGGGGAGCTCCAACCGACGAGAAATGCTGCGCTTGGGGCCAAATATGTGCGAAATCATGATTCTGGAATTAGGCGATGGAGCCAAATAAAGAACTAAAAGGGTCTAGCATACGGGCACGCTGCCCTAAAGCCTAGGTGGCTATTTAAAATACCAAAATGACCTGAATCAAATGTGCGGAAAGATTGAAAATGGTTTTGACATAGCAACAAGTTGCCCTAAAGGCGTGAAATGCAATTAAGCATCTACGACCGCAAAATGACTTAACACTCCCCTTACTTGAAAGAGAGTTCCCCGAAGTCTCTTATAAAACAACGAGGCATTTTGCGACAACGTACCGAGAACACAAACGAAAACGCAACAACGAATAACGAACAAAACAAAAAAACATTCGATACGATAGAGTGCACCCCCAAAGGGATTACGCACACCGGCCACCAGATAGGGTGCAAAGGTGGGAAGAGAGAAGAGGAAGAAGAAAGACTGGATACGCCAGTAGAAAATACGTAAATTTAAGTCAAAATCAGGTAAAATAGGTCTTACACCTGTGGACACTTCCGACCAACCGTTCCAAAAGAACACAGGGAGGGGGGGGGTATAGAAATGGAAGTCCAAAGTCCCACCCAAGGGTTACCTGAAGAGGGCACGCTGCGCGTCACGAGATCGGCGCATTGTGTGGATCCCACAACTGGTATGAGTACCCAAGAGAAGAGGATGAACCACCAAAAAAAAGGGAAATGGTTGTGACAGAAACTGTCAAAAATAGTCATAATCAGTAATAGGAAAAACTCAGTCCACCGAAATCCTCAATCAATGCCGATACCGGAGCCAAGTCGACTATTAAACCGCAAAGCGCGAGCTCGAAAGTGACTCCAACACCGAACAGCAAAAGAAAATCCGGAAGAACCAAGTCTCCAAGGGTGTAGGCGTTCGATGACGCATGCCCAATAAATCCTTTTCAGAACTCCATGCGGCCCAAAGGGACTACCTTATTACGACAGGCTCCGCACGAAACAAAATGACCAGAAACACGCTCTCTTCATGTAATCCCACACAGGTGGTTGAAAATGGCGACGGCCAACGGTACGGTAAAAGAGCGCTAGGCCACGAAAACAACAGGGCATCACTACAAAAAAAAAGTCAAAAATCTTTAAATACTTAATACTTGAATACCAACGGAACTTCGCGCGGACAGCATGCGCATTACTGCCACACAAAGCTCAGAAGCTTCAACGAAACTGTTCACAAAGAACACGATACTTGACAACATGACGTCATCAGACAAAAAGGGTACGGTAAATGACAACAAAACGTCAACAAGTACGAATCATTCCGACCAGCGGCAAAAGCTCGTTAAATGCTAACGGTAAGTGTACAAAACACTACTATGACTGTTAGGGGTGTCCACGAAGAAGTCGGTAAACAAAGTTGGGGGGTACATGATAATAATGAGTATGAGATAAAGGCCAACGAAAATAACTACACCAAACCAACTAAGAAGATGGCCTGAGGGACGTAATAACCGCACGAGCGAATCTCCCCAAGCACACCAACAACAATCCACAACTGATCAACAAACCAAAACACGGTCATGAAGGTGAAAATGAATTCCAACCTGCTCACCAAAAATCAACGCGGTTCAACACCAAACGATAGCAAAAGAAAAATTGTCAAAATCGGTAATCATCAACGTCAAAATCGATAAACCTCGCTAACGTGAACGTCAAAATCGATAAACGTCAGTTCGGTACAACAAAAGTGTCAACTTAGCCCAAGGCTAAACAATGTAAACGACAGGGAATCGAAACTCCCAACTAAGCCTTCGAAAAGACTTAAAAAAAACAAGGTCGGTACCTTCACTCAACAACATCTGGTACTAAATCCGACTAATACGGGATAAAATCTGCACTAAATGCAACGAGAGATCTCGGTAGTATGAACTGGCTAAGAAAAACAAGAAACGACGGTAAAAATGACGAAAAAGATACTCAAAATATGAAAAGACATGGAAAAACACAAAAAGAAAACTCAAAAAGGCGATAAACAACAAGAAAACACAAAACTACAAATAGAAAATAAGAAAAGACAAGAAAAAACATAAAGAAAACAAGAAAAGAAACGTAAAGACAAATGACAACTAAGAAAAAACATATACACGGTCAAGAAAACTAATGAAAATAAACTAAGAACAGGAAAAGACAAGAAAAGACATATAGAAAACAAAAGAAAACAGGAAAAGACAAATAGAAAACAAGAAAAGAAGCTCGGTAAAATATTCTACTAAGAAAAAAACGGTTTACCAGTCCATACCACTTCGAAATGACGAAAAAAAACATTTGTGACAACGATATAAATGACACAACAAGGCTACAATGCCTAAAATGCCCCAGAGGCGGGCGCCAAAATTAAGACGCACAACGAAGGGGCTTAACGAGAAGACGAATATCAGAAAAAAACAGGCCCACACGTTGGGATAGCCAAAATTAAGACACACAACGCAAAAAAAAGAAAACCCCAAAATGAGGTCGGGCGTTGTCGTGCACCAATAGGCTCCAGACGTTGGAGCACCAAAATTAGGCGCGTTGACGAGAACAAAGGAGCCACAAGGCCCCACAAGGCTCCACACGTTGTGCTGCCAAAATTAGCCTGTTACGGTATAAAAAGAACTTCACGACACCCACCCAAGGTGAGCATCGCACCACGGAATCAGTCCTGAAAAACTGGCACATTTGCCCTGAAATCGGTTCGAAATAGGCTAATAGGCCACGGCTGGAACGCTCAGGGAGTCGGGCGTGAGTCACACGATACGTTCTGGGCAAGCGTGTTGTGGCATAATATATATGTAGGGTATGTCGAAATTGTGAGGGCGCCACCAAGCCTGTCTTAACCCGGCTAACCGGGCCTGGACGATTAGACGGGAGCGAAGCACGCAAAATACTCCGCCGATAGGATTACTCAAGAATTGCAAGGTCAAATAACAATTTCGGGATTGCCTTATGCAAGGATTGTAATTAGGTGTCAATCCGACCGCGACTACGCAGCTGTCTCACCCACCTGTACGCTCAAAGCTCCTTCGTTCCGTCGCACAATAATCAGTACAATGAAGGGGGCGTTTATCTGTAACAGAACATGCACAAGTCGAAACAAAACAATAGTTCCCTTAGCTAACAAATCATGTATGTATTGACTAACGGGTTACAATGGGGCAGCAGAGTGCGTCGCACTATATCTATAACTAGATTATAACTAAGGACACCAGCTGGCGCGCGCGCTCTAAACTTAGCGACAGATGTTGAACAGTAATGAACAGTAATGAACAGTAATGAGCAGTAATGAGTACAAATATGCTGGCGCGACGCCTTATGCAGCGGACAGCAAAGATCAAATTAGCACTCGCGACATGGACAGTCTGCAAGTTTGAATGAATGCACAAATATGCTGGCGCGACGCCTTATGCAGCGAACAGCAAAGATCAAATTAGCACTCGCGACATGGACAAATATGACGACAGTGCCTGTAGGCACCAGAGATGTGACGGCTCGCTCGCGTTCACAGCGGTAATCAGTTCAAAGACACATACCTTAATAATGTAGGCGGTTAGGGAGCCTGGTACAGTCGAGTTGCGACAGGCTGCAGTCGTAGGTGGCAGGTACCTTCGATGTTCGACGGCTATAGGGATGAGTGCACATCCGCCTTAATGGCGACGTGAAGCGCGTCAGGACGCGTACAACGGGACGACGAAAAATGGGCCACTTTCGTTCTGCGGGACAGATCCTCGTAGGTCGAGATGAAGGGGGCACGACCCCTTACTTACGGAAGCAGGAACTGGGCTCAAAAACACCCACGCTACGCCGAAGACAATTCGAAACTCTCACACACAACCACCACACAAGCGTTCTCTGCAACGGACTGCGGTTGACTGCCCTCAAGGCGAAATCGTTTGTCATATAGTCGCTGAAGCAGCACTCAACGGGAAAAAGGCTGACGCCCCCGCCAAGGGCGGAAGCGCCGCACGAAAGCACACACTATCCGACCTCTTGTTCGATCGACGGCTCTCGGCTGAATGCCCAGAGGGAAGCGCTGGCAAAGGTCACCTTGGTCGTGTCCCCACGTGACTAAACCTCGGCAGCCAATCGCGGGGCGATAAAATGAAACAAATTAATGCCGGCACCAATGGTATCACGCCTCAACGGCGTGCTTTCTAGAAGATTCGGAATTCTTGCGGGCGATACGCTCGGCTGCCACAGCGCCATCAGAGGGGAGCTCCAACCGACGAGAAATGCTGCGCTTGGGGCCAAATATGTGCGAAATCATGATTCTGGAATTAGGCGATGGAGCCAAATAAAGAACTAAAAGGGTCTAGCATACGGGCACGCTGCCCTAAAGCCTAGGTGGCTATTTAAAATACCAAAATGACCTGAATCAAATGTGCGGAAAGATTGAAAATGGTTTTGACATAGCAACAAGTTGCCCTAAAGGCGTAAAATGCAATTAAGCATCTACGACCGCAAAATGACTTAACAAATTAAAATAAACATGAAATGTATTAGCAAAATATTTGAATATATAGATATAAATGCACATAAAAATATGAAATGGTTAGTAAACGATAGTTAGGTAAATTGCGTAACGTCTTAATCTATTAAAATATGCGGTAAACTTGACATCAACTGTTGAAATTACTGCGAAATGATATGAACAGCAAACTATCGAAATACTGAATCAAATAGTGGTTATAAAAGGCAGTATTCAACGAAACAAGTTGCAGTCTGTGACACATTACAGATGCTACTACACAAAGTCAAACAAAACCATGAAAACTGACGGTAAATGAATTGTAATGGCAGGTAAACAACTATAATGGTTTGACAAATGTAAAACGGCAACACAATAAAAGTTAAACGACCGCAGCGTTACGTTAACTGTCCGATACTTTGTCGAATCACTCTGTATACTTAAGTTGCACTCTAAACGTTAATAATAATACAAATGGTACCTTTAAAGAGCCTGGCTGTGCGGTAAATTGTTGTCCCATGCTACTGCACTCCTTCGCTTTCCAAACTCTGCAGAAGATACGTGAGCAAGATTGCACCAACTCAACGAACTGCGGGGCGACGAAACCATGGGGATTTATGCACTACTGAAGGCGACATCGAAGCATCGCACTGTAAATTGGCAGAACGATAGAAACGATAAGCGATTGCTTCGCGAAACAATGATAAGCCGCTGATGAGTTTTCACAGGTAGTTCGTTAAATGACGTAATAGGAGCGCCACTCCATGATACGAAAGTCTCAAGGCTCACATTACACAACTACGACACCCAACTCAATCGCCGTCAGCACCCACGTGCAGTAAAATGAGTTCAAAAACAAGGCGAAATGCTCAGCTTGCGTTGTCCCATAAAATGCGACCCTTGCATTGAAGCGACGGGAGTTGAAATAATAACTACACAGCGGTACACACACATACTCAAAGAACAGACCGTTAGGCGATAATTGACACACATTGAACAAACGCAACATCTCGAGTGGCCAAAAGCCACGCTGGACTCCAAAAACAGCTCTGCACAACCTGTTGCCTCCTTCAACGCCGGATCGATTCTGTCTGCAAAATCGCTCCAAGACGGCTGCATTGAAAAGTGGTGAGGGCAAAACCTCCGACCTGCTCTCTCAGACACACGGCAACTGTCTCTTAATTTCTCGCTAGAAACATGCAGGAATCTACAACGCAGACGGGTCGATATTTCCACAAGCGAATAATCTTAGAGCGCCAACAAATCGAAGCAGAGATACACAAAATGAGTACATTGAACAACCTTTGGCTGTAAGCGAATAACACAGCTGTGTGTGCTAGAAAGCCACTGAATGCCTGTAAAAAACTCGATATGCTCAAATTCAGGCGGAATAATTCTAAAAAAGTGGGGTTGTAACTTAGGAAGTAACTCTAATTAGCCGTACGTTCATGCAATCTAAAAATGTCCTTACAAACTTTGTGCTCCAAGTTAGTGGCTTTTCATTTTATATTAATATGTAATAATAATTCTGCAGTAACAACTATCTCTTAAAAGGAAATATTTTCTCAATCACAAATCAATACTCAATTAGCATATGGGCAAAAAAAAAGAAGAGTAACAAGTGCAAGTGGATAAGCGATCAGGGGAGTGCAATTGAACACCGACCATAGACTACTAGTGTCAGACTGAAGATCTAAAATGCCTACAATAAAGAAAGAAAAAACATATGAGGTCATACCTATGCCTAGAAAAACTGCTAACCCCTGAAATAGAAGAAAACTACGAAATACTCGCAACTTTAAGCCTGAAAAATGATATATGAATAATCTTATGAAAAATTTTAACGTTAAAATGGATTTTTCCGAAATATCGGAAATTGACGTGTTAAAAGTTATTACTACTATTAAAACTAAAGCTACTGGCTGTGATGGTATTAGTATTGGTATGATAGAAATGTGTGTCCTTCTTTGTTGCCATTTATTACCCATATAATGAATTTCTGTTTAATAAATAACGTTTGTCCAGATACATGGAAATGTGCCAACGTAATTCCGCTTCCAAAAATTAGTCAACCTAAGGATTTTAAAGACCTCCGCCCTATCAGCATCTTGCCGGTATTTTCGAAGATTTTTGAGAAAATTTTGGTTCAACAAATTAACCAACATCTTAATATACATGACATTTTACCACATACTCAATCTGGTTTTAGGGCTGGTTACAGTTGCACAACTACGCTTTTAAATATTACTGATGAAATTTTATCTGCTATCGATGCCAATAAGTTATCGGTAGTTGTGCTTCTGGACTACTCTAAGGCATTTGATACGATTAATCACACTACTTTGATTGCTCTATTACATTTTATTGGTTTTAGCAATAATGCTACTTCTATTATTAAAAATTATTTAAGTAACAGATCTCAGAAAGTTGTTTTAAATAAAAAGTACTCCACTCCATGTGCTGTACTTGCTGGTGTTCCACAAGGCTCAGTTCTTGGTCCTCTTTTGTATTCAATATATTCGTGTTGTTTTTTTTAAGGCTCTGAGATATTGCAAATACAATATATATGCAGATGATACACAATTATTGTCTGGTTTCTTCCCGAACGATGTAGATGCTGCTATTCGGTTAGTCTGTTCAGATATAGATACTTTAATCAAAACTTCGGAGGCACATAATTTAAAAATTAATGCAAATAAAACTGTAGTTTTACTTTTTGGTAAAAATAAAATAAGGGAAACATATGACGACAGAATTTCCATTAAAGTTAAAGATGGTAATATTAAAATTTCCAAATGCGCTAAGAATCTCGGATTATTTATTGATTCAAAATTATCATTTAGAGATTAAAGTGATTAAACAATACTCTACAGAAGTAAATACTGGATTTGGATGTAGAACTAATTTTATTTATCAATTAATTACATTACTTGAGTTGGATAGCAGAGGTTGGAGTTACTGGAGGTGATTTGGATTAAGTTTGGTAGCGGGGTGAACATCTTGTGGTTTGGATAAAAGGGGATATCATCTACTGGAACTGTGCTTTGCCAGGCTGGTTTTTAAAGTAACATTTTTGGAGGTTTGTATCTGGTCAAGGTTCATAGTACTGTACACCCAGAGGCTTGTGGATTTTAAAAAAAAAGACGTGGATGGCAGTTGCTTTTGGTCAGCGTTTCTGTTGGAGGAGATATCTGGTGTCTTGTCAAGTTTGCTGAGAGGTACTAGCGGTTCCTGGTGGTCTGGTGCATACATAATACGATTTGTGTGGGCATAAGGAGACGTCTGTGAGTGTGCTGGAGGTGATTTGGTCCGATAAAGAAGTATTTTAGGCTCAGTGAGGTCTGCAGATATTTTTAGTATAAACTGAAAATAAAACATATGAAGGTAATTGAGGTAATTATAATTACTATTTTGTGTTTGTTAAATGATCATTATTGTGACGAAAGGGTATTTGATATTGGTTTTGTACTTTCATAATTAAAAGTGACAGTGACAGATGGTTGAATTGTCACATCATTTCGATCTTGGTTTTACATTAAACAAAAAAAATACCAATTTTTCAGGTATTAAATACAGTTTTGATTATGCGTGAATCCACCTGAGTTTCTTAAGGGTTAATGTTTCTACCTGAGCTAGTTATATCTAATAACATTGATAATTTATTTAAAAGGTAAATGAGTTAGTTAATTCTTATTTGCAAAAAAGAATTGATATAAAATAAACTATTGCATTATAGTCAATTATAATAATAAATAGGCGCTACAATGTCAATCTTAACAACATATTGCAGGTCGTATTTGTGTTGAGCTATTACGACCTAATCTTCAGCAAAATGTGTATAAAGATGTATAATTTGTTATTCGAATTTTCATACCATGCGTGTATTGATCTTTTGTTCAAGGGCGTGGTTCAGGTATATTTTAAATAATGTAGGTGACAGGTAGACAGCAATGATCTTTTATCACCTCCAATGCTTCTGACAACTGCTTTCCGATCTTCAGCTTTGACAGTGAGTTTTCGTAAATCTGTTTTGGGGCCTATATTACTGTGGTGTTTATGGCTGTCATATACTTTGGTTAAATCGACGAATAGCAGGTGCGCTTCTTTATCTGTAGCTAGATTTTCTGAAATTAAGTGCGGTAAGCAATATGTATTATTTACGCCCTAGTGTCTTGCTCTAAAACCGATCTACTGTTCTATCTCAGCGGTCCCATATTCTTCTTCTACAAAGTGTTAACGTTTTACTATAGATTCGACCATGTGGTCCACATACTATTTTATTTTTGATTTTTTCGCCAATTTTGGGCTTCGCTACGTCCACCTAAGTCAAATTATGCAAAACCGTTCAATGTCGAAGTAAATAGATACTAAACATGAGTTTAAAGTCAAATAATTACCAATAATAAATGGGCCTTCATATCTCAAGGTAAAATCATTTTCCTGGAATCGTTTTAAACTAACCGTCCCAGATATACAGAAATACACAGCTGATAGTTCTTGAATTGCGTGCAATTGTATTGTAAATACAACTACGATTGCGTAACATGTTTTTGCAAAGAAACATTGGCAATTAAGCATCAATATAAATACATATGTCTATTTCTCTGTCAAGTAATTCTACAACATTAACTGCATTAAAGTGAAATGGATTTAGTTAATCAGAACGCAAAGTTCTAGAATAACGCGTGATCAATCTCTATTTTCATACACGACCGGTTACTGCATCGATATAAGCACAATGGTGCAATAAAGTAGATTACATGAATAAACTTTTCTAAGCGTACGCTGCTACCTATCACTACTGCATACGTAATTGTTTCAGATAAACGTTGAAACAATTAATTGGAAAAGGAAATGTTAACCGTGATATTATACGGATTCACTAAAAAAGGGTTCACCAAATGAAAACAGCTGAAATAATGCAAATCAACTATGTATCTGAGACTGAATTTTATCCGTTAAACCTCTTAGTAACATTATTCTTCTATTAATTCAATTTCAACTGACGGAACAGGAAATAATTACTAGTGGCCAGCTCTAGCCTATAACATGGATGAGTGGGTACCTTGAAACTGCACTGTGGCATCGCAACTTATTGCCTCCTTATGCACTTACTACGAGTATATGCACGGATGGGTTATCACGAAGAATAAAAGCGCCTTCGTAACAGCGTCCCATGCCGGGTCCCTGTTACAGCTACAGGAAAGTCCTTAAAAGTGGTGAAAAGGTGTAGCTTTATTCTGAAAACAGCGACAGTCTTTACTGTCCCAAATGGCAAAGGCGAGAACCTTGTCCCAAACGTTGGCACTCGATTCTTATTAAATGGGAGTTTTCTGATCGACGTTATCACTTTTCGGCAGCGACCGACGGTCTAAGTTTGCTTAAAGTAATGCCAGATGCGGATAAGACGAAGTAAGCTGCCAGTAATCGTTAAATTCCTCGAAATACAAAAGCGTGATAGATTTATGATTGACAGGTGAGTATCAACTTCCAAACAGATTTGTGTTGAAATGTGGCACCGTCGTTCTGTATAAGACCCTGTACTCAGTGGCGTAACTAAGGGGGGTGATATGGGTGTCGGAACACCCCCCAGAGGCTTTAGGAATAACTAAAATTCATCTTAACAATTATAAATTTTACCAATATGCTACATTTTGGAGTATATTCGGTTCAAACATCCTGACTCTGCTTGTATATAGGCTTTTCCTGTCGTATTTTCAATCCCAATAGTTCATCAGTTTGTGTACAAGCAGTTATAACGGCCGCTGTAATTTTCTGTCGTTGATAATTGCTTTTTCTGGCTTATTTGGCATTTTTAAGAATATGCACACAGCTTTTCGCTAGAAGGTTCGATGAGCAGCTCTGGTCTCAAGCCATCTTATTTGCCCCTGGATTGTTTCGTCACGTTGAAGCGTGTTTGTTTGATCAAATTTGTAGCGCAGTCCATCAGAGCAAGTGTGAGATTTTTCTAAATAATTTCATTCCATCGCAGTCTTTCGTCGTAAGCTGGATCGCCTGTCGGGTTGCGTGAGACCGTCTGCTTCGGGATTGGCTGCAGGTGGTAAGGCGACAGAGTGCGTTTGGCGGGAAGCACGTTGGCTTGGCTTCGCGGAGTTCGTCACGAGCCGTCTTGGCGTTAGGTGGTGTTTGTTCGGGGTTGTGCGTGTCCGGTTTATTGAATGACCGCCGTTTTGCAAGTGTTCGAGGGCCGTTTGGGCCATCTTTCCGATACGTTGAGATTCAGTCTGCAGAACGGGCTAACATTTCGGTCTTGACCGTTTATCTTGTTTCCCCGTGATGATTTCACATCAGTACCTGCCAATTAAAAGAATATTCGAACCGCACGACACCCACGCTTATGGCTGAAGTCGGCTCGCTGCAGTGGCGGGCTCCCCGACAATCACGACGCACGCCAGGCAAAACCAACCAATAAGGTGTGTGTAGCTTGTAATAACTAATCAACTCATTTGTTTGCTAATAATTTATGTGCCTATTTGCTGAACGGCACCCCTGTTTGAGGCCGCCTGTAAACTATTTAACTTGGCTGTGTGCTAATTTTCATTATCTCGCCTGTAGTTTGGTCGATTAGAGGTAAAGCGTCCCCAGCTGGGCTTATAGGTTTGGCCCTTTATTATGTTGTGTTTTCATTGTGTACGCTGACCAGCTCGGCGCCGTTGTACCTATTTGACCATTTGCTTAGACCAATAGATCGGTTTACTGAACGTTACCTTATGATTTCCGCACGTGTTTGTGCATGCTTATTTTCAGGTTAAATTATATACTGTGTCAGATTTATGTACGGTGGCGCCTGGAAAGAGAATTCTTAAGCGTCGTAGGTAAGTTAGAGCGCTTGTCTCTGCAGTGTCGGGAGTCGTGAGGCTGTGCACAAATATTCTATTCCCGTTTAACTTTGGATTTCGCCGAGGTGTAAAGTTGGAAGGTAGGCTCATTGATTTCCCGGTTTCATAGTGGCTCTATCTTGGCATTTTCGTTCTCATTGATGAAACCGGGCAACGCCCAATTTATTTTGTCATTGTTTACCGTCCCTTAGGTCGTTGTCCGTAGGTAATTTCGTATAGGACCACCCCTCGCTCCACTGATGTTTAGCCGGAAAATCTTGTTACGGGCAGGGCAGCGGTCCCAGGTGCGTCATCTGTTCTAATTTTGTGAGAATTATCGTCCGCACCGGCCGTTTAGCGTTTACGTTATTTTTGTATGAGACGGCGCGGTGCCGTTAAAGTCGATTTAGACCGTAACAAAATACATCACCATGATCAACACCTCACACAATGGTTGCTGGGCAAGCACAAAAGGCGCTCTAACGTTGTATCCCGAATGCGGGTCAAGTTGAGCATTGTACTGCCAGATGCAAGCGCTTAAAGCACCAGCCTCTACACCGCAAAGTAAATGAGGTTATCGATAATACATACATACATGTATTACTTCATTTCTTATTATATTGGTGTCAATTTAACTAATTTTTTACAGTCAAAATGGCATTTAATATTTTCATAGGTTAAAGTTATTGCAAGAACAGGCATATCTTGCAATTTTGTTTTACAAGCAATCTAAGCTATTATTTATTTAGCAAATAATTATTTCTGACTTTTGGCTCATACGCAAATAAAATTTATTTACCTATTTAAATAGACGTATGTAATATCACTTAGTAAATTCTTAAATGTAACTAGGTGGTCTACACTGCCAAGAAGTTAAATCAAGGCATACCGCAAGTCCTATAAAAATAAAATCAACTATACTTTATGGTACGCTCAATTTTTTTAAAATTCTTATTGTAATAAGATTGATCACTCTCCCAGAACACCCCCCAGAGCAAAATCTTAGTTACGCCACTGCCTGTACTGAATTTGAAGTATGGTACAATCTATGGAGTCGCCTGTGATTCGTGTTACGTGTTTGTTATTACTGTAGTGTATTGTCGCTGGCACTGTTGGTGTGCTAGTGACAGTGTCACCAACAATACGCTTCAGAAAGGCCAAAGATATAACGCGTATCACAGGCGTATCTAATTATCAGTTTATTTGATTCCTTAGTATTTCCATTTCTTATGGTCCTTGGGAAATGTATCACCAGTAGATCATGTTTAGTTATGTAAAACTGACCTGGCAAAATGTCACGTATACTTTTTAAATTAGGTTATAATTTTTGACGTTTAGCAAATATACGTATATCTAAAACTATTTGTCAAACGTCAAAAATTATAACCTAATTTAAAAATTGCAGGTGACATTTTGTCAGATCAGTTACACATAACTAAAAATGACCTACTTGTGATACTTTTTCCAAGGATCATAAGAAATGGAAATACCTCTACCCCTTTGCGCCTTTGCTGCAGCTCCCTCTACCACCGGAAACCAAGCAGACTTGCGAATTAATTTTCGGCGATGTTAAGTAACTATTTTTGTCGCTGACTCTTAAAATTTTACTGGGGTCATGATATCGTTGGATTTTTTCAACAATTATTTTTCAGTTGCCTCTAGTCTGGGTTCTGCGTAACCCTTTTATCAACAAAGAGACTGTGGCTGATTTGATTTGATCAGCCAATCGCATCGGCGATCGTCCTCGGCGTTTTGTCCTTCACCTTTTTGATCAGCATGAACTTCTATAAGCTCTCATCGCCCTTGCATTCTATATGGTTAAAATGCTAGTGGATTCGTTTTGAGCATTCAGTAGAAGCTCCGCAACTTATTTGCAGCTGTGACAATATAAAGAGAGCCAGCAAACGCCTCCATTATTACATCTCTAACGCGTTTATTCTTCTTAGAGCGGTGAATTTTGTTGTGCAGAATCATATTCAATAATTCAATATTTCTTTCTTCAGTCGTTGCCTCATTTCTGAGGATGGTAATCTCGTTGGCTTCTATGTTATTAACTTCTCAAAACTGTTATCATAGATCTTCTTCTCGCGTTCTGTCCTACCTTTCTGACCACCATGAATTTCTCCAAACTCTCGTCTTCCCTGCGAACTATGTGACCAAAATTGTGGAGGATCCTTTTTGAGCATACAGTAGATAGTGCGTTTTATTTGTAGTTGTTATAGTATGGAGGCCTTTAATACCACATCTCAAATGCGTCGATTCTTCTGCAATCAGAAGCTTCTATTCTCCAGGATTCCATATCATACAAACAGATTGGATGGTTTTAACTATTCTTACCGTTTTTGAGATATTTCAGTTCTCCATATTCTGCCCACTCTTGCAAGTTTGGCTATTGCGATTCGTCTTCGTATTTATTTTTTACATCCACCTGTCGTCATGTAACGCGTTGTATCGTGGTAGTTGTTGATAAGTATTTTTCTCTTGCTTTTGTTTATTTCTAAACCAAGACGGTTGCTTTCTCGTTAAAAGCGTTGAAAAAGTGTTACTATGTTTTCTTCATTACCTGGCATTAGTGTGGTGTCATCGACGTATCGGAGAGAGTTTTTATCTCCTATATGCCTCCATCCCAATCGTCAAGTGCTTTTCTCATTATGTACTTTCCACAGATATTAAACAACATGGAAAAAAGCACAACAACTTGTCGGAGTACTTTTTGTACTTCGAAATGTTAGTCAAGGGAATTATTCACTCGCACTACCGCCATTTTCATAGAATATAGGTTGTGGATTATTCTAACCAAGTGTGTTGAAACATATGTTTATTAAGACTTTATAATCTATAAGGCACAGAAGCACTAAAATTTGAAACGTTCAGCACTTCTCAACAAGCTGATGCACGAAAAATATCTGCGCATTGTTCCCCTTCCTCTCAGACAACCTGCCTGCTCGTTAGAAATCTGCCAGCTGATGTAACGTTCCAAACGTATTTTGACTATAGAAAGCTTTATTGCGTGCTGGCATGAGATGTTATATGTCTGTTCGGTAATTCTTGCAATTTGTTAAACTTGAAAACTCGTTCACGGCATGTAACAGGATGAAAGGTGCACACTGCTCGCTTCAGTGGGACATGGGCGGGGGTTTACTCTGAATGGTTAGTGTCTATTATTGGTTAGTTCTAGAAGTTTCAATAGAGAAAACCTCGTCGACGATGAGATGTAAATACTGTGCTCTACTTCAAAATACCCGCACTTCACTGAGCTTTACAAATGAAAGCAACCAAACAGTAATTTGAAACCTCTATATAAATAACATTCACATATATTTCCACTTCTACAGGCGCAGCTGATGGTCTCGGCCGTAACAAACAATGAATTTAATTTTATAAAAGGGTTTTATACATCGTCGCAGTAATGCCACTTGAAATGTAACAGCTACTGTCTGCACACAAAATTTGATAAGGGAACAGATTATTGATACGCTTAGTGCAGAGCTCTAAAGACGCAAATGCATTGCGAACATAGATAGGCTTCAAAACTTATTTTACGGAGTAACCTATCTGTTAACTACTCATTCAAATATGGGCGATAGTCTACATGCAAAATTCATCTTATGCGAGCCGGGCGAGATCTTTCCAGGCTCTCAGCTCTCAGCCCTCGATAACGAATTCCAGGGCTGCATGGGGATACAAGATGATCGCAGTGCAGAACGTCAATAATTCCTTAAATCTGACTGAATAATCGAAACAAAATCTCTAAGATACGGTAATCGATAATTCCGAAGAGTGATAACCTGCGTTTTGCTAAGCCAGTTAAATCCAAAATTAATCAGAGTAGGCTTGGAAGTAATGTAAAACAATGTAAGAAGAAAAATAATTGGGGAAAGGAAGCCAACCCAAGCTGTGAAGTAGCGTTGGCTTCCTCAATAAATAATTGTTAATACGTGAATAAATACCCTCTTCCCAAATTCAGTGTTTAAAAATTAATTTTATATTCTTTGGGTAAACTGTAGTAGTGTGCATTGGTTCATAGCATCACTGCATAGGTATAAAAAGGTGTTTAAATTGCGCATCGCGTGTTGACTGGTTTTTCCGAGGTCTCAGAAGTACAACTGGTGATCTGTGAGCTAGAGGTAGGCAGCGACCTTTGTGGGAAGCAGTTGGAGCCCTAGTTGTGAGACAACGGCTGAATTGGAGGCGCTTTTCCCAGCGGGCTTCAGGGCTTTCAGCGGCTCGTATCTGTAAGCCAACGGAGAAACAGAAGCCCGGGCATCGTGGGACTTGCTGGGGCTTGAATTAAGCCTTAGTTTCTATTAGAACAGTAACAGAAAGGTCAGAAAAGTGTGGCTTCGGTTTTATGTGCACTTCCGTCAGAATCGTCCTCTAAGTGCTTTATGTTTCTGAAGTGTATTTACTTCCTGCAATTGTTATCACCTAGGCAACGACTTAATTACGCAATCACAGATAATTGTCGAATAAAAGCAAATTGCGAGGTTGGATCGCCATATTTATCTTACGTTCACATTAGTTAAATAATATCCAGTATTGTAGCGATCCCAGTAGTTATATCAGCATTACACAAAGCATTTACAATTAATTTATTAAAAAATTAACACAATAATCAAGTTGATAGCAAATTTATTCCTATAATTTATACAAATCAAGATAATATTTGCTAAGATGTAGAGCTCCGATCCATATGAGATAATCATTTATTTTACACAAAATTAAATAATAAATACTATCAACAACAAGTAATATAAACCATAATAATATACTGCTCCTTAACATAATCAGTAATTGTACTGAAACGGTTATCGTAGCCCAAAACAAAAGCTTCTGTGCGTCCTCATCAAAAAATGAAGGCGCCTGGAAATTCCATTCCTAACACTGCTTATGAGCTTCTTGCTGATTTTTTGGGTTTCCAACCACACTAGTTGGTGTGAACCGAAATTATTGAAGAATATCATGCAGTTTTTAGAGAAGGGCGATCTTCGGAGTACAACGTACCAATATATCAGCTATTTATTAACTTCAAAAAAGCCTACAACAGTATAGTCGAGATAGACTATAGACCATTATAGAAAAGTTTGGAAGACCAAGTATATTAATAAAACTAGCTGAGATGACAATGATAAACTTGACGCCAGTAGTAAGAATGCAGTATAGAATATCGGACAGCTTTCGAACCTTTAAAACGTTACGATAGTGAGACAGCCTAGTACCAATCATCTTTAATATTGCACTGGAGAAGGCAATGAGAGGCACTAGCGACTATTTAAGCAGCACTATAATGTAGAAGTCACATCAAATAACTGGCTATGCAGATAATATAAACGTATTTTCAGATCAGAAATAAAAATTAAAGGAGTCCATAAAAAGCTAGAAATACGCTGAGAAAATTGGTCTGAAAGTTAATGAAACAAAAACATTATTATTGAATGTAAAACCTATAAGGGGATTTGGCCAAAATTCTGCAATAGAAGACAAGAATTTTGAAGCTGCGTTACAATTATAATATTTAGGATCCTCTATCATCAATAAAAACGACATGAAATAGGAACTGTTGCTGGAAATATAGTTTCAAAGGATATTTCCTGCTGCTTACTAAATCTACCAGTTGAAAATCTTCTTTAATTATATCTTTGTCTTGGTTATGCGAAAGTTGTGGAAAATCCACAATCAGTACTTGGGTAACTCTTGTATGATATTTGTAACGGCTTAATTTGTTTTTCTGTCGATATGTAGTAGCTATTTTTAACGCATTGTAAATCGCCTTCTTGGCGAAATATACAGGATGCTTCGATTTTTTCTTCTTCTTTTATTAGACATCCACCTGTTCATCAATACCGTATTTGTTGGCTCTGTTATTGTTTGTTGTCTAGGGCGTACCGAAAGATGCTCTTCCTGGAAATTAGGTCACTTTAAGCACTTGTGCTTGGAGCAGGTTGCCTATCTTTACTTTTTGAGTAATTTTTTAAATCTTGATTTGGTACCTCGTACCATGCGCGTCTAGTTTTATAACGCAGCCTTCTTTCGGATTTTCTTAGAATTTTGACACTCGTCTTTCAGTATTCTTAGGAAGCGAATCGCAACCAGGGGCTTCAGAAGATCAATTTTCTCTTCTAAGCCGTCACCATCCTTGGTTGGAGTGCAACTATTATGACATATTTACGTTAATCAAAATATTACTTTAAATTTCTCCACTGGTCGATTGTCACCTATATTGCGATCGTTTGTTTTATGTGGCTTAACAGGAGTATAATTCGTTTGCAAGATTTTTTTGGTCCTTCCAGCTTTGTGACATCCTCAGCGATCAATCCGTTACGCATCGTCTTACGGATCTGGAAAGACAACCTGCCTCGAGACATACGTAAGGCAACGACGCCGCTCTCAGATCTGCAGTTCTTGGATAACGCAAGTTAGGTTTTCTTTGTTTTGCTGCTTTATCTTCGCATGACGTCGCTGTACCCCAGCTATAAGAATCGCAAAAACTTTGATGCTTGCTTCACCTTCGAATTCAGAGAAGATACTCACGGTTTCGGAGTAATTTCCAAATAACAATGTACCATCAATATCATCCTTGTTTTACCAACTCTTCCTAACTATGTATTTATTTTAACATTAACCTTCTGGGTTGTTTTAATCATTTATCGAACCCAGCATTATATGTGTATTATCCTTAATTTAAAACGTCAACAGGGACTTCTAACCTGTACTTAATCCATTTCGCTGTACCTTATATCTATTTAACGTGTTGAAACGTTAGCGTTGGTAAGCTTTGCTTCTGGTAGTTTTCTTCATACGATTTACTGATACCTGCTCGTTTCTTTTTAAATTAGAATGGTTTACTTTTCCAAAGAACTGGTGAAAAACCTATTTCCACAAATGGCTAAAAACTTTTTCCTAGTTGTTATAGTTTTAAGCTTAAACGTTTACATAAATAGCTAATACGATAAGTATTCTAAGATGACGTGTTTTTATAAATTATAAGAAATTATTTTCGTTTTTACAAACATGGGATTAGTTAACAACGTTTAGTAAATGATATCCGAAATGGGAATTTAGTAATAATACGACGTTTTAAGACATTTTGCAGCATTTATAAACTTGACAAATGTGCATAGCTCATGATAAAATTTTAAAAATACAAGCAGCGTTTCGTAGAACCCACAACTCACTTTGTCGCATCACGTACGCTAATGTTGTTACATAAAGCAGTTCGCCTTAGACATGCACATTTATGTTAAATTACCGTAATATTTTCCAGCATCTAGTCCAATGTCAGACGTAATGATGTGGCGAATATTTTCCAAGGAGCTCGGACTTAATTAATCCCTCTTGCGCAGCATTACGTGACGCTGTCAACCCAAATTACCTTAAAAACTCAACTGCTAACCCGAATTTAGTCATCTTCTGCACGTTGCTATCTGGTGCACTCCAGCCGTGCATGAATAACGGGGTTTTTGCTTTATTTACCATAATAGCGCACCTTGGCGCTAAATTAACTGTGTACTATTAAGAAATATTTCCTATTTTTTGGGCTGAGCATACAGGTGGACACGCCACTGGCAGTTCTCTTTATTTCTCAGTTGTTTTAGAAAATTCAAATTTAAAAAATGCCTTTGCTTTTTTGTATTTTTAAAGACGAATTAAAAAACAATTCTTGGAGTGGTTCGAAGGATTTCATTTCATTCAGCCTTTTTTAAGGCAACCCTCCAATGAAAAACCTTGCATTTTCAGTTAGTGATGAGGGAGGAGATAAATATTGCTATGATGTTGTGTGTATAATTTGATATTATTATTATTCGATTTTTATTTAAATAAATGGCTCTATCGTCTGAAACGGTTGGGTTTTCTACATTCTAACAAATATGATTGAATGTATAATTATAGACAATACATTTTATGATTTTTAAAAGTAATCGCTTTGGCCACAACTTTACAAACACGGCGCTCCAACCTCACAATTTATTAAAACATATTGGCTTCGTATTATTAATTACATCAGTGATTACGTAAATGTCCGTTGCCTAAGTGATTTCACACACGTAAATAAATAGACGCCACAATAAAACACTCACGATGCACTTCTACCGGAAATATGTAAAATCCAACGCCACTTTAAAAATTTCACCAAATTCTATTTTTATGATAACTTAACCTTATATGGTTTCCCTGATGCAAAATAGGACATCAGGCGTTCCCGCAGCAAGTCCCACAGCGGACAGAGGCTCCTCTTTCTCTCCTTTGGCCTGTTGTAACAAGCCGGATACCTCATGTTATTTTTTGGGTATTTCGCCACTCTGAAAAATTAAAAATATTACATATCGATATTCTACAGCCTACCCAAAAGACACTGCACTAATTATACAACTCTGAATTGGGAAAAGTGGGTATTTATTTGCTTTTAAATGGATTATTTGTGTGGAAGCCAAAATAACACAACGATCAGCTTGGATTCGCTTCCCCCTTCTTTTCTTTTTCTTTTGTGTACATTCATCTTACATTGGTATTTATTATACCTAAGCCTGCTCTAATTACATTTTATGTTTCAATCAAGACTAATACCATTTTAATACCGTTTTCTACAAATTATTAATTCAAAGTCAATGCTATTCATACAATTTGCAAAAATTAAACTAGCACATTTATAGAATACTTTGTAAAATAATATTTGAAAGCTTGATATGTTGTTAATTGATATCATAATTTTAGAAGCTTTAAAAGTGTTCATTCCAATATCTATTGTTTCAAGAAGATTCCAAACTTGAATGTTTATATTGAATTTTTAAATTCTCTTTTAACGTTGGCTTTTGCATTAGGAATGTAAGTCAGTGCAAGTGAGCCGATGCTTTCAAAGGCTTCAATCTTAAGAAAAGTAAATTATTCTCCCAAGAATCAACTCTGCCTAAAACAATTAAGAAAATCTTTTTGGAAAATTTATAATTCGTGTGCTTCGTTCAAGAATTTTGCTATATATAATTTTGTTAAATTTTAAAGCACTATATTTATTTAATTACTGCCTCACTGGCGTTCTTGCAATAAAAACTATTAAACTAGCAAACTCCTTTATGTTGATGTTTTTCTTAACTGATTATATCTTTTTAAACTTTTTGAAACTAGAATTTTATTCGAAATTTGTTTGTAGTACCTCATTGATTACATTTACTATTTTTCGTTAAACCGAGAAATATTTTTGATTGATCTGCCTTTTCTGTATACCTACGTGGCCCACCAACTGTAATTAAGTTTTAAGCATTAAAATACGTGTGGACCCAAAGGTGAGTGGACTCTACTAACGCTGCCCATTAGTAACTTAGAACTGCCTTCGCAGCTTAGCTAGAACGAATAATCACAACATGTAGATGTGGCTTTACATGAGGTAGGCTACAATGTTGTAACAGCGACAATTAAATGGTAGAATTTTACTTGCCTTTTTAAACGTCAAGCTTTCAAAAGCGAGTTTTATGATATAAACCACTGAAAAATTAAGGCGTCAAGATGTTTTAGCAACACTTTGATTTTCATACATAATACAACTGTTTACCTCTTGGTGGAGAAACTAAATAAGAGTAGGGTAACATTCCAGCTGTATACTATATGTAAAAAAGATGGTTCGTGGTGGAGTGCCTGCGGAGGCAATTGGTGGAGCTCGTCTGCAAATGTATGCTGTTGCTGGCAGAAGAATACGACGTTCGCTGGTTCTTAGATCGATACGAGGAAAGAAATGTGTTGCCGTTGCAGCCAATTAAATTCGACAGGTTATTCTGAGTTTGGAGTTCGTTGCGGTTCTTGCTATCCAGATTGTCTAGCCCAGCGGTGGAATTGGAAGTAGCCCCTGGGATAGAAAACATCTGTGGAGTTGATGTGGTGATCAAATACACAGATAAAATGAGCATTCTTTTATCCCAAGCAATTTAAAAAATACAAAGAGATAACATTTACCTGAATAAACAGATTGTAATTGGTTATTTTATTGTGTATTAAGTGCAAGTGAGCTTGAATAAAAATAAGGCCCCGAGAATTTTAAAACCAAAATGATGGAATTATTAAATGAAGACGGGACAAAAATATTGACGAAATTATTTATTATGATTTATAATACAGGCGTGATTCTAACAGACTGGCTAAAATCTACATTTATAACTAACCCAAAGAAGTTTGAGGAAGTATGCTGACTATCGCATGATCACATCTAATGAGCCACGTACTTAAAATATTCTTCCGAGTAATACATGAAAGACTATACCTTAAAATAGAAACAATTTAGATTCCGTAACAGACTAGAAACTCGGGAAGCGCTATTGAGCACTCAAGTATTGATACAACGTTGCAGAGATCTAAATTGTAATGCGTTCATCTGTTCGTCCGTTCTGAGAAAGCATTCGACCGAGTTCGATACGATTGGAATTGACATTATGAAAACGGCAGGAATCGATGATAGAGATATCCATATAATTGCAAATTGCCAAACGGCAACCGTCAAAGGTGAAGATCAAAATACTGAGGTGTACGGCAAGGTTGCAGCTTGTCGCCACTACTGTTTAAGTTGTACTCGAAGAAAAACTTCGAAGAAGCAATACAAGAGCTGATAGAACTATAGAGGAGCGCGGAAGGTACGGTTTAAATTAAATATTAAAAAACAAAGTATATGATCATTAGTAAGCAGCGAATAGTGGAAAATGGCATTCAATTACCAAGGGTCAGTCTATTTAGGGTGTGATCTTAACGACAAATGGGACTACTCGCTGGAGATAAAGTCCCAAACAAAAAAGCGAGAACAACGTTGTAATATATCTAGCCCCACTTGCGGCGACAAATTGTAATATAACTCCTTCTCGCGGTATTATTTTAATTAATATCAAACCCAAGTTGTGAGTCAAAATGTAATAGGTACCCACTTTGAAGCTCTTTTTCATTTCAAATTAAATATGCCTTTTTACTAATTATTAAAAGAGAAATACTATCAGGTACAGTGCACTTATGTACTTACCTTACTTCTTAATGCCATAAATAGGAATTGACTAACTCCTAATTCAATTTGACGTTTAAAATGATGTCAGGTGATTATTATTTTTTAAGCCACGACTAGTCAGTTTTACAAGCAATGGGACTCATAACTCCCAGCTGAATGGGTTAATCTTCAACTAGCGACTTTCTCTAATAATTAAATACTGAATTACTTTTAAAATATAATAACTATTTGATTTTATGAATCAAATACAAGTTTCAGGCACTTCACAAAGTTAAATTCATAAATTCAGTTTGTCAGTAGTACATTGAAGTTTGATCTGACATTGTTAAATAAAATACATATTGTCAGAAATACTTTAATCAAATGTTAAATTTATCCAAACTTGATTAAATGAAAATTCTAAAAATAACCTAATTCCAAGATGTGTAAATTTCAAAATATAATTGTCGAAAAACATCGAGTACTGAAAATACTATTGAATTTAAAAAAATAATTCTTCTAAATTAATTTCTAAATATAATTACAATATCTTAACGATTTGCCGCACCAAACTTGCTTTATAATTTCTTAATATTTTGTAAGAAATGGGCACGAACCTTCTGAATGTTTATTTTGTACCTGAATGTTCTACCTCAGCTTCTAAATGAATAAATTTTAGTCAGAAAACACCTCCTTTGGTTGTTCACGACCAAATCAAAGCTCGTTGTAGCTCTTTGAAAACTCTATTACTTGGATAGACAGTTCAACAGCATACCACAACACTCACTTTCACTGGTTTTACTGGTTTCGTAGTAATATACCACGTTAAATGGAATCAAAAAACGTTTAATTATATATTTGAATAATATTTGTGACTTGAAGTCAAATTTGATAGTAGAGAATGCTATATTACTACTACATATCAAATCAGCAATCATTATTTTTCACAATTAATGGGAATTTAATCCTTAACGTGACTATTTCTCGTAGATTATGAATTCAAGTTATTTTGTTACCCACAAAATATAAACAACCCTCTGGTTGCCCTTACAACCCCACCAGTTCAAACATACAACTGTTATATCACATGATACCCATTAGATATCTTGATATAATAATTATTTAAATTAAATGTATCATACATACGGTATGCTGCATTACAACGTTTATCGAACTTAAAAAATTGTGAATAGGATAAACTCGATCTTTTGCTAAGATAGGGGAAAGTCTACCCAGTAAAAGTTTTTCAGCCAGTTTGAAAGTAGCTGACAGCAAACGATAGCGGTTTAATCGGCATGGAAACATCAAGATAGTCTCATATTTTGTTGTCCTCCTTGACCTACCTTTCTGCTGGTAGTGGCTGAAAAACTGCTACAACTACTTGGAACAAGTATCGGCTTTGTCTTGATCGTTACGTGCCCATGTTCCATCTGCTTTACGTATTTGCTGTTTTAGCAGCACGAGACGCCTGGTAGCTTTCCATAGAAAGCATTCAGTGTCTTGAGTTTGTAGTAAGACCTTCAAAGTTTTTTTTCAGTTCTTCGATTGTTGCTCCCAATTCTCTGGCAGTTTTACTGAATCTGCATTTGTCTTCTGGTAAACTACTGTTTTGCCAGAGTTTTTAGGCTGGGTAAGGATTTGTGGTGTTGCCTTGCAAGCAGCCATATGCATAGTTTGGATTAAGTTGTCAATTCTATTTTTTTTTTAGTACATAGTGTTAGTTTTTCCTCTTTTAATCTCTAAAATTGTCCCTGTTTGCTCTGTGTTTATATAACGTTAAAAGTTTTTCTGTGTGTATTATTGATGCCCTAACTCTAGCGACTATAGGGGTAGGATCTAATGAAAAGTCAAGGCAGAAAATAACTTTTATACATCCTTGTGGAATCCATTTTCTTACGAAAAGTCCAGCAGGTCCGAAATGTTTTCCATATTTGTGGGCCAATAGGTAGGTTGGTATGTGAATACTTGAATACCTGCTTGACTGATTGTAAAATTCTGCTTCCCGAAATATTATAAGAGCGAACCTCACTGGGGATGCTTGGCTTTGTAATCGCCTGCTGGAAAGTATCCGTTTCCCAGTCAATTGAAGAATTCGTCAAATCCTTCCCTTTGGACTGACATCTGAAACGATATTTGACCCTGCTACACTTGAACTCTTACCTATCTTGTTACGGTATTAAAAGAACTTTACGACACCCACCCAAGGTGAGCATCGCACCACGGAATCAGTCCTGAAAATCTGGCACACTTACCCTGAAATCGGTTCGAAATAGGCTAAAAGGCCACGGCTGGGACGCTCAGGGAGTCGGGCGTGAGTCACACGATACGTTCTGGGCAAGCGTGTGGTGGCATAATATATACAGGGTATGTCGAAATCATGAGGGCGCCACCAAGTCTGTCTTAACCCGGCTAACCGGGCCTGGACGGTTAGACGGGAGCGAAGCATGCAAAATACTCCGCCAATAGGATTACTCAAGAGTTGCAAGGTCAAATAACAATTTCGGGATTGCCTTATGCAAGGATTGTAATTAGGTGTCAATCCGACCGCGACTACGCAGCTGTCTCACCTACCTGCACGCTCAAAGCTCCTTCGTTCCGTCGTACAATAATCAGTACAATGAAGGGGGCCGTCTATCTGTAACAGAACATGCACAAGTCGAAACAAAACAATAATTCCCTTAACTAACCAATCATGTATTGAACTTCGGGTTACAATGGGGCGGCAGAGTGCGTCGCCCTATATCTATACTTAGACTATAATTAAGGGCACCAGCTGGCACGCGCGCTCTAAACTTAGCGACAGATGTTGAACAGTAGTGAACAGTAATGAACAGTAATGAGCAGTAATGAGCAGTAATGAGTACAAATATGCTGGCGCGACGCCTTATGCAGCGGACAGCGAAGATTAAATTAGCACTCGCGATATGGACAGTCTGCAATTCTGAAGGAATGCACCAATATGCTGGCGCGACGCCTTATGCAGCGGACAGCGAAGATTAAATTAGCACTCGCGTTCACAGCGGTAATCAGGTTAAAGACACATACCTTAATGCGTAGGCGGCGAGGGAGCCTGGTACAGTTGAGTTGCGACAGGCTGCAGTCGTAGGTGGCAGGTACCTTCGATGTTACAACGGCTATAGGGATGAGTGCACAACCGCCTTAATGGCGACGTGAGACGCGTCCAGGACGCGTACAACGGGACGACGAAAAATGGGCCACTTTCGTTCTGCGGAACAGATCCTCGTAGGTCGAGATGAAGGGGGCACGACCCCTTACTTACGGAAGCAGAAACTGGGCTCCAAACACCCACGCTACGCCGAAGACAATTCGAAAACTCCGACTCACAACCACCACACGAGCGTTCTTTGCAACGGGCTGCGGACAACTGCCCTTAAGGCGAAACAGTTTGTCACATAATTGCCGAAGCAGCACTTGACGGGAAAAAGGCTGACGCCCCCGCCAAGGGCGGGAGCGTCGCACGAACTCACACACTATCCGACCACTTGTTCGTTCGACGGCTCTCGGCTGAATGCCCAGAGGGAAGCGTTGGCAAAGGTCACCTTGATCGCGTCCCCACGTGACTAAACCTCGGCAGCCAATCGCGGGGCGATAAAATGAAACAAATTAATACCGGCACCAATGGCATCACGCCTCAACGGCGTGCTTTCTAGAAGATTCGGAATTCGGAAAAACGCCATCAGAGGGGAGCTTCAACCGACGAAAAATACTGCTTTTGGAGCTAAATATGTGCGAAATCGTGATTCTGGAATTAGGCGATGGAGCCAAATAAAGAACTAAAAGGGTTTAGCATACGGGCACGCTGCCCTAAAGCCTAGGTGGCTATTTAAAATACCAAAATGACCTGAATCAAATGTGCGGAAGATAAGATTGAACCCGCGCGCAAAGATTGAAAATGGTTTCAACACAGCAACTAACTGCCCCAAAGGCGTGAAATGCAATTAAGCATCTAAAACAGCAAAATGACTTAACAATCTAACAATCAATATTTACTTATATAGCCAATTTGAGCCTGTGTATCTTGTAATAGATATAAGTCTATTTGGTTAGTTTATTTGAATTTGTATAAATTTTACTTAGGCGCCAATATGCATGCATCCGGCAGAATTACGACAAAGTTTGGCTTATGCAATATGCATCAAGTGAGTGTTTTGAGCATGCAAGGATTTATTCATGGTACTATACTTGCGTTGGACCGCTCATTTGCGATGCCAAATTGTGCCAACGCCTAACAAATTATATTCAGTGCGAAGCGCTGAAATAACGCCACGCCTTCAAAAGCTTTGGGAGGTGCAAAAAAATAAACTTGCGTACTTACACGCAGTTAAAGATTGTTGCTTTTTCTTTCTAAGCTGCAAAAATAGCGGCTTACGTCCTATTACATCTCTTTGCCTCTCAAACTATGGGAGAGTTTTAGGTGCGTCCCAAGGCCATTGTTGTGACCAGAGACGTCAAACTATACCTAGCAGCGTGAGTATTAGGTTACAGGGCAAAACGCTACAAAATGCACCAGATTTTGACAACGAACTTACATGCAGCATAGCAGTTACCTATAAAAGACAGTTACTTCGGTGTCTGTAATGTTGTTTAAGTGGAAGTGTAATTCGTATATAATTATTCTATTATTATTTAACTTGTAAATGTGGGTAGAAACTAGCTGATGCACATCTATTATAGACTTTATTCCTATTTTCTTTATTGTATATGTTTATATTTAAAAACCAATATATACACGTGCTAAATTAATTGTGCGTAGATCATAGATTGTTTGAGTAGAAACCTGGAGTATATCTACATTTTCAGTGTTGTGGGGCGGATTGGATCAACTTTAGGAGCTTTGCTGCTTTTATTTATCCGTAACCACGTAAATACGACTGGGATATAGGTAATAGGTTTATTTATTGTTTGAGGCTTTCGCGGTTACTCGAATTATTCTGCTTAGCATAGAATTCTGGCTTAGACCGCGTAGTATTTGTATATGAACACCCAGCATCTTCTGGCTTAATGTGCCTTGCACCTTGTGAAGTCGATGTATTGTTTGAGGCTTTCGCGGTTACTTGAATTATTCTGCTTAGCATAGAATTTCGGCTTAGACCGCGTAGTATTTGTATATGAACACCCAGCATCTTTTGGCTTAATGTGCCTTGCACCTTGTGAAGTGCGACTTTCACTCTGATGATGCAAGCTGCAAGGTCTTGCGAAACGTTAGTGAATATGGATGCACAAACAGCAAAAACGGCCAAATCTGCCTAAGTATCCTCGTTCTCAAGATACTCAAACAACACGAGCCACCAAAGAGCATGGCCATCGCGCGGGTTTTTGCTCGACTTCACAAGGTGCAAGGCACATTAAACCAGAAGATGCTGGGTGTTCATATACAAATACTACGCGGTCTAAGCCGAAATTCTATGCTAAGCAGAATAGGTTTATTATTGCAAACTGGGCTAGCTAAGAGAAAAAGGGCATCAATTTATAAAAACAAAACACAACGACCGCGTTGCTAAAAGCCGAATTGCAGAATTAAACGACTCATTACATATGTAGGTAAATAATATACTGCGGAGATCGTTATGAAACCTAACCAACCTTTTACGACTACTTGTAGGTAGTCTTTGTTGTATTTTAATAATTTGGGGTGTTTTATATGGTTTCTTCTTATAACTGCTGTTCCCTCTGTAGCTGCTCCACTGGAATGATTTTTGTTGTAACCTTCGGAGCCGAATAACTTAAAATAATCGGTTTTAGTGAACCCAATTTTGTATAGTTGAGCTATTTTCATTTGTTATTTTGATTCATACAAGGTCTGACTAGTTCTTGTATATCCTATATTTTTTCTTATATTAGGTTTTTGATTGTCACCTGCTGCTTATGAGATTGTTGCGATATATGGTGAAAGTTTGAGTGGTTGTCCCCTGGCTTTGTATTAACATTAATTCTCTGTACGCATGACACGCTATGGCCATTTTCAGATACCTTTGTAGTGACTTGGGTTTCTTATACATGGGTTGGATCTGTTTGACGTGTTGGAGTTATTGGGAACAGCATTTTCTCACGAGGTGGGAATTTCCTGTCGTTAATTTGCTTGCTGGGCCAGCCACCCATTCCTCGGAAAACGTCTTCTCTTGAAGACAATCTGCTGAAAATACTAACAACCAGCCTCGGAATAAGGACGGAAATACTTTACGACAAAGATTGGCAAAGAACAGGACTATGATAATTGGAACATGGAATATTTACAGCTTAACAAATAAAACACCGGAAATATTATTAAAGATCGAAAAATATAATTTAGATATTGTTGTTCTACCAGAATCGAAAAAGAAAGGCCATGGAACAGCAACCTCTCAAATTTTTATCATTTATGGTCGGGAGTAGAGAAGTCACGACATGCACAAGCAGGAGTATAATTATTTGTTAAAAAACAACTACAAAAATTTATTGTAGACTAGGTATGACTTTATATCTAGCAGAATAATTACCCTTACCATGAAAATCTATGGGCTGGAAACATTAATAATAGGGATCTATGCACCAGTTGATACAGCGAAAATACAAGAAAAAGAAGAATTCTATGACGATCACTCGCAAATTTTAAACAATGCTAAACTTCATTTAGAAGTTTTGGCAGATGATGTAAATGGAAGAATTAAAGGTAGAAAACGAGATAATGCTGTAGGACAATTTGCAGATGTAGAAGAAAATGATAATGGGGAAAGGTTATTAGAGTTATGCATAACACGTGGGAAAGACCATCCATGAATCAAAGATCTATTACTGACTACATCATTATGTGACAAAAAACGTCGTTTAAAGTACACGACTGTAGAGTAAAGAGAGGAGCAAACTGCAATACGGACCATCATCTATTACTTGCCACCTTCGTAAGCCCGTATGCAAGGATGCCTACAAAAACAAGTACTGCCCGAATGAACAAGAAAGAAAAAGATACACAACCCATAAAGAAACAATATAAACTTCATCTATTAGAACAAGAAAGTGTACGAATGTTATATGAAAGAAGACTGACAGCTGAACTCACAAATACTGAAGAAAATAACGATGTTGAAGAGGAGTATGAATGAATTAAAGAAGCCATAGGTACACAAAATCGCTAATGGAGCCCTAGGAGAATACAAAGTAAACAAGAACAAAAAATAACCGTTTTGGTTAACGGAAGAAGTGAGACGGCTAATAGACGAAAAGAAAAGGTTGTATAATATCTACCTACCTACCCGAAGGAACCAAACATATCAAGTGTACAAAGACAAAAATAGGGAACTACGACAAACAATAAAAGAAGTAAGAAGCCAACAATGGGAACAATGCTGCAATCGAATTGACAGTCTCATTGGAGGAGCACAGTCCACAGAAGTCTGGCGAACAGTTAAAACAATGAAAACAAATAACAGAGATAACCCCAATCAATTAATCGACCTAAAACAATGGAAAGAACATTAATACACACTTTTAACTGACACGAGAGATGAATTTAAGAAACCGGAGATAGGAGTAGAGGTAACAAATACATTAGAAGAGTGTACGATTGAAGAAATAGTACAATGTATCAAAGAAATGAAAAGCGGATGATCCCCTGGACCTGGAAATATTGCGTTGAGCTAATTAAATATGGTGGAACTACTCTAACAAAATACATAACTAAAGTAATAAATAAATGTCTGCAAACACACAAACTACCATTGGAATGGAAAACATCGTACATGGTATCAGTCTATAAAAAAGGTTCCAGAAAAGACCCGAATAGTTACAGAGGTCTTAGCATTAACTGTACGTTTAGTAGACTCTTCGGTAAAATTTTAGAAAAAAGATTGAGACAATATATTGGGCACAAAATTGAGGAGGACCAAAGCGGATTTACGCCAGGAAGATCGTGTACAGACAACCTCTTTACTATCCAACAACTTCCAGAAAAAAATATAGCTAATGATGAGGAGGTACATACAGCGTTTATAGATTTACTCAAAGCCTATGACAACGTCCCCAGGAACAAACTTTGGAGTGCTTTAAAAGTAATGCAAATTCACCCAAACTTACTAAAAATAATTCAAGAATACTATGAAAACAATATAGCCTACGTAAAGCAAGAAGGACAACTATCCGAACCATATATACCACCAAAGGATTAAGACAAGGGTGCAATCTATCGCCCCTGCTTTTCAATATATACGTGGAGGTAGCACTAAAACAATGGAAACGAAGCTGTCAGGGAATGGGTATACCTATGAAAGTCACTTAATCACACTCAGTTTTGCCGACGATCAGGCAATTTTTGCCCAAGACTCATACGACTGAGAATTTATGTTAAAACGTTTGTATGAAGCATATAAAAAATGTGGTTTGGAAATCAGCTTGGATAAGACGGAATACCTTGCTGTAAATTCGAATGCAACTTTTGAAATACTTTTGAATGACGTAAGTCACGTTAGATAAGTTAGGGAATTTAAATACTTGGGCGTTAAGATAGACAATATGGAATCGGAAAGCGTGAAATTAATCATAGAGTACAAAATGCAAAGAAAGTGTTGAGTGCCTTAAATGCAATATGGTGGGACAAACGTATATGCAAGAAAAATAAGAAAAGAATTGGACAAGTGACGGTTGAGACTGTCTTGTGTTATGGGAGCTAAATTTGGTCAATGAAGGAAAATGATAAAAGGAAAGTTCGAGCAGTAGAAATGGATTATTTGCGGAGAAGTAGCAGAGTATCACGACGACAAAGAATAACAAATGAAGAAATAAGAAATAGGATGTCAGCTACTGAAACTGTAACGCAAAGAATAGAGAAAAGGAGTTTAAAGTGGTTCGGACACGTTTTAAGGATGGAAGAAGAAAGATGGCCCAAACGTTTATTTACCTGGAAACCGCCAGGAAGAAATAAGAGAGGACGACCAAGGAAATCTTGGAACGAGGGTGTGAGAACAGCAATGAGAGATAGGGAATTGGATGAAGAGATATCATACGATCGAGGGGCATGGAGGTTAGGAGTGGGTAGGCAGCGTCAAGATGTATGATTATGTACAGGTATAGTGCGTTGTATTGAAAATATAATGTCAATGTAAATGTACATGATTAAATCCAAATATATATAATTTGCTTGCATACTAATCATTCCGTGTTATTAGCAGGGTGTTCTCTCTCTTCACAGATGACATAGATGCATAGCCCTTTTTGGGGCAAGCGTTATATTCGTGATTGCCATTTTATACAACAATGGGTGCGCCTGCAATAGTTCTGTGTATGCCCGTAACATTGGCATCTTTTGCATTGGATTATTGTTCTTCTTAGATGGGGTGGTTCCACTTTCACAATAATATTGAGTAAGGTGTTCACTTTGTAGACGTCTATATTGTTATCATTTTGTTTAAGGTCTACGAAGAATACGTTTAAGGGAATTTTTGGTCCTATGTTTGACGCTGGTAACTTATTTTGCTTGATAATTGCATTCTTATCTGTTGTATGGTGCAGATTTCTTATGACCACCTGATAAAATCTATTCTCGGGCAGTGTGAAGGTTTGGCCAACAACTTTATTATCGCCGATTTACTGTCTTAACTTGTAGTTCTGTTTTCTCCAGCCGGAAGTTGGAATTGATATTCTTTTTTCTTCTTTTTTGATATTCAGACAGCTCGTAGCTATCCAGGAATTGCTGTTATGGTACAATAGTGTAGAAAGATGGGCAGAGGTCGATCCTCTTTGCTGCTGCGTTTGATTTTCATTAGTGTCTTTGCTATCTGCAAGAGGTTGGTATCTATTATTCACTGATATAGTTTGTCTTGGCCAGTAAGTTTCGTCCCTGGAAAGTGGGACTTTTCTTACTTCTTTTTCTTTTGCTTTTTTCTAGGTTTCACTTCTGGACTATCATGGTGCTTCAGGATACTTCACTTGCCTGGGCTTTTCAATATGTAAATACTCTTGTAAATATTGGGTATTCTTCTCCTTGGGACGCACCTGACTGGGAGAAGTTTAAATCTACCGAGGAGTTCATGATGAAGTAAATCATGTCCAATTCCTTCTTGCATGGTTATTTTAGTGTCTCTTTACTAAGTGGGCAAATTGTATTTATAAACTCTAGTGGTTTACGTTCAACTTTCTGAACTTAATATTGTTCTTTCATCCTTTATGGTGTACATATAATTCAAACAGAGATAATAGAGATACTATTTATCAATTTCTGTCTCTCTCGATGTTGTTTTTAGTATTGTTCTCTCTGCTGTTTCACTCAAAATCGTTAGAAAATTTCTCGTGACAATAACCGATTGTTCTCGAAATGTTCTATCATTATAGAAAATTACACGTTTACCTCGACAACCTACGATCACAATAAATTTAGCTTAACAACACATGTATCAGTTTCCTTGAACGTAAGCGTATACTTGGGGATTGTTAAACATCTACATAAATAAATGCACTAGCATCGTTCCAGAACCAACATCAAGAATAACATATAAAACAGTTGTCTCTTCAGGCAGTAATTATACTAAAATGGGATCCTTAAAACGAAGGATGATTTCCACACTTTACAAAGACATGTAACAGAATATTAAAGGTTACTATTTTGTTGTGAAACGACGTTTTTCCAGGGTCAGATACAGGAGATATACATAACAACAGCAAACTTTATAGAAAAGTAAATAAATTTGAAAGTAATTCTTTACAGTCGAAAACATTAATTATATTGAATTTCTAGTTCGATTTCCAAACTCAGTAAAATCTAAAATAAGGCCACAAAAGCTACAGTTTTTATCTTTATTTCGGAACAATTTTTATATTTGCATGTGAAGCCAGTCCTGGCGTTTATGTAACTTGTTGTTAACAACACGCAATGTTGAGTGTTGACGCTCCTCTTCGCGCACGTGTTATTAATCATGTTTGTGCGGACACGAATGACCCGACTTCCTCTGCTTTTTACACAATTTTCTAATTAGATGAATAATCCCATAGCTCACAATGTTTTAGGAAAATGTGTATCAGCATTTACTCATGCTTTCTTGGGGCGGAATAGGTCAGTGATTGCTCACACAATGAATGTATACAAAAGCTGAGCCGGGTGACTCATAATGACATTGAAAATACTTCGAATGTAATAGCGCTAATTGAAGACGCCCATTTATTTTGTCATAGATCGGTATACTTAAAAATTGAAGTGTCGTTCAATACTCAGAACGTAGCTCTTCCCACCCGCAGTGAAACGTTGAATATTCAGGAGAGCGTAAATTTGTATTTCCTAGACTGCAGGTCAATGCAGTTGACCTCCGCCCTCAAGTTGCCAATTAGGCATTTAACCTCTTGATTAAGGAAAACCGGCCCCCTGCTCATTCTACTATGCCGGAGCGTTGCCTTTATGCTGCCATTCAAATTCAATTTGAACCGATTCATTCATTAATTCGAAAATAAGAAAACTAAAGAGCGAGTTATATAGGCAACCCATCGTACGCCACGCCGCAGTTACCAAACTAGAGCCACCTATTAACTAATAAGTTAAACGGAAACAATGCTTAACACCAGTACAGATTAACAGAATTTAAATGTTATTAAAGGAGACTAGGGATTCCAACACCCCAAAATAAATTATTCTACAACATTTACTAACGAAATGATACGGTACTACTAGAATAAATTACCTTACGCCTAAGCGGATCAAACCGGGGTTGCTGGACAGATAATTTTGTGTTTCTAGTCAAGTTATAACGTCACTCAATAAGTACATCTCAATATCTGCTTGCTGTTTAGTTCATCTTAAATAAAATAACAATCTTTAAATTGGCATTCAATAAGCAACAACTGCATTCCGCGATAAATTTGGAAGAGATTTTAATTTTTTCGAAGGCTTTGCAGCACTGCTGGTTGTATTACGTGCTGCTTCAGCTTATTTTGTCGCTCTATGAATGGGAGTTTTAAACCAAAACCTTTTCAGAAGTGTAAACAAGACGTAGTCTCCAGGAGTAAGATATCAAAATCGCAGTTGTTAAATGCCTGCTGAAATTAGTCTACCACTAAAAAAATGCATGAGATAGTACCGAGCGGTTCAAGCTACATGAGGCCACTGAAGATATTACAATAACCTGATTGACCGAACCTAAAATATTAATGGTTGCGTACTTCTTCATTTTATTAAATTTCCCGGTGCTCAAATTACGTTTTGTTAAGTTGCTCTTTTTTTATAAAATTATTTTACTCAGGTTGGGACATGCACTTATATTTGTAATATATTTATAACAATTCTTTTCGTTCAAACTCTATACCGATTATCTAAATTTCTTTAATATAAGGTGTAGTTTAACAGATAACTTAACTTCATAGTTTAACAGTCTTTGAGGATATCACATATTAGCTTATTTCAGGTAATTAATAATTTAGCATTACATGGTTTAATTTATTTATCAGAAGAAACTTATGACGATCTTTGCTACTCAAAATTTCTCTGTTAGAGAGCTAAGGGAGAAACTTCTTCAAGTTCTTCAACTCTTTTTGTTATTTTCATCACACTCAAGGATGCTGACCGTCCCACTAACAGATACATGTGTTACTAAGCTAAATTTAATGTGATCGAAACAAACGTATAATTTTATATAATGATAGAACATTTCTAGAGCCATCGGTAATTGTCACGAGGAATTTTCTAATGATTTTGAGTACAATATTGTGCTCAGAAAGGAGAACGTAAATTATGAGAGATTTTAAATACTATTTGGCCACACTAAAATAACAATGCAAGTATATGTTTGGAATTCCTTGATCGTCAAGTTTAATCAGTTTTCAGGATTACATACGTAAAGGAATGCCTTTCCAGTCATGTCGATCGCAAAGAGAAGAATATCCAATATTTACAAGCGATAAAACCCCAGCCAAGTGAAAGGCCTGAAAGTATCCTGAAACCCTATGTTTTCTAGAAGAGAAAACTAGAAAAAACAAAAAGAAAATGAGTACGGAAAGTCCCACTTTCCAGGCACGACATTTTGTGGCCAAGACGAACTGTTAACAAATGCAATGCGGCTTCTTTACTTAGCCTTATACTCTACTATACTATTAATTTATATTGCCCTGGGTTTAATAGTTTAAACAGTCGTAGAAACATAGAACTCAATTTACCTCTCAGTATGGCTTAGGGAGAGTCAATATTGCTCTGGCTGGTGTATTAATTCTAGCCCCACTTGCGGTGCCAGATTGTATTAGGTTCTCTTTTAGTGGTTCTAATACAATGTAATATATTTTTCTATAACTCCAAGTTACGAGCCAAGTTGAAATATGTAATATACTTTTAAAATACTTACAATAGAGAAATACTATCCTTTACGTAAATGCACTCATATACTTACCTTATTGCTTAATAAGATGGATAGTAATTGACGTAATTTATAAATCAATCTGACATTTGAAACTATGTCAAGTGTTTAATATTACTATGCCACGACTAGTCAGTTTAAAAGCATTGATACCCCTAACTCCCAGCTGAATGGGCTAATCTTCAACTAACAACTTCTTCTATATGTTTAATGATTGAATCTCCTTTTAAAGAATAATAATTATTTGATTTTTTCAATCAAAAGCACAAATGTTAGTATGTAATAGAAATTTTATTTGATATTACACAATAAAATGCAAGTTGTCAGAAATAATTTAATCAATTGTCGTAATGTTCAAACTAAAATTAAAAATGTAAAGTTCTAAAAGTTATCCTACTCCAAAGGGTTAAAATTTTGCCCTTACTACCCCGTCAGTCAAACATACAACTGTTATATCACATGATATCTATTAGATATCTGGATATAAATATTTAAATTAAATGTATCATACAGCCTGTATGCTGCATTACACTGGCCTGTTCGTTGTCGCATAGAATGCTGTAATTGTGCATGCAAACACTATCAGCAATAAAAACACAACAGTTTACATAAAAATATATACAATTTGTAAGAGAAACACAAATACAGGAAATACATTTACATAAAACACACCAAGAATAAACGTTGCCAACGCATACAGGTTACGCTGTCAACAATATAAACTTCTTACTGTAAATATCTAAGGGGCTAAAGCTGTTTCTACTCGCGTTGATACCTCCTACATATAGGTGAGCCTTATACTTAATTAGAAACTACAGTTCAAACACAAACCGCGTGAAAAGGTTTAAGTCTCAAACACAAATTCCTTGAAAACGGGCCTGGTTATTTGCAGAACGCGCCTGCAAGTATTTACTTATGCAGACGTTTGAGCGCGTACCAAGAAAGTTTGATTTATCAGTGGCGTCAAGCTGAATTTACGTTGCGCTCTTTTTCAGGTATCGCAAGATTGCGTCATCCACTATTAAGCTTCCGGTTTCCTCAATTTCACTGTTTCTTAAATGGAGGTAGCGAATTATAGTAACTAACTTGGCTTTAGTATTTCTGTCAGAGAAGCCCGGGGTCCGCGTGTGCTTCTTTGAAGCCAAAATTACGGTTTCTAGCTGTGTAGGTGTGGGTGGTTTTTTTTAACACAGTCACTTTTTTGCACTTAATTTACATGCGTACGTCCTGCAGGTAATGTACGCACGCCCCTTTCTCTTAATCAGGAGCGACTGTCTCCGCTGTCCTTCACGCCCAGCTGGCTTTGTTCTATTTATAACTACACGTCTCCAATCAGTAGCCTTGGCGCATTCACTTACACTTACAATGCGTTTGAAACTAATCGATACGTAATGAGGAATTCGGTTCAGTTTTATTACTAGCATAATAATAGTTAAACACCAAAATTATGCACCATATATAGGGTGACACGAATTGGCCTATTATACAAACTATCTCAGTGAATAACGCATAACGATTCCTTGGAGGTAGTAAAAACACTAGTGACATTAACAAAAACGCAACAACAATCAAAATCGACCTCCATCCAGCTTTCTACACTACGTAACAAGTATTCCACCACTCTAGAAACTACGCAATAGTTACGAACTGCTTGAACACTGTCGACTATCGTTGTCGGGTTATGGTTGGTGGTAATATAAAACTACAAGTTATCACAGTAAATGGGTAATAATCAAGTTAATCGCCACACCTGCAGACTATAAACTACAGAAGGGTAGATCCTATAACTTGGTCATAAAAATCCTGCACCAAATGACAAACATGAACTACAGAAACACTGGAGGTTTGCGACCATTATGCAACAAAAGTTACAAACGCTAGGACCAAAAGAAGTCTATTTGTTACTCCCAATTTCAAGCGTAGCACATTTTAACACGTTTTACAAATCTACACATCCTTGATCACTTCTGCACACTGAAAGTCGACATGCCATAGGTGCACCCTTTTGCATGTACGTTACTATCTTGTCCAACCAAACTCTATATCAATGTTTTTCTTTCTTAATTTTATTGTCCCTACTTCATGATTTTTCTGGCAGGCCATCCAGCTGTTTGTACATGATTTTACGGCTTAGTTGAACTACCTATCATGTTATGAAAATGAACAGAAAATAAGTTCTCTCATTGCCAATTTCCAACGGAAGGAAATTGTGTAATTTTAGTCAAATTCTATATTAAAGATTCTTAGTATTAACTTTATTTGTTAAACATAAACCAAATAACATTACGTTAATAAAAATGTATTACTATTGAGCTGGTAAATCTCATTACCCTTGGCTGTTCCCATCTTTAATATAATTATTCAATGAATATTAGTTTCCGAAGCACAGAGCAATCTCCATATATTTGTTGCAATTCGTTATAGTGACGTTGGTCAATAACTTATAGGACAATAATTTTTCGATATTGTTTTTTGAAAACAAGCTATCCAAACACCCGCTTTAGGTACATTTTTAGAGTGGTTTCAGTAAATAGATGTAAGTTGGTATGTTGTCAGTGCTACAGATTCACAGAATTTATGTAAGTACTCGTTTAAGGCTCCAAGCTGTATGAAAATTTCGGTACCGTGGAAGAATGCGATTAATGGACAAATAAATACTGGGCGTTATATATTTCGCGAGAAGCGCGATTTCTATGCACCCCGACAGCAAACTTCTGTGCGAACTGACTAATTGCGCATTAAATATAGTTATTCTGGCTTCGTTTTAATGTTATATTGCAGATATAGTTACTGTACTACTGTTGGATTTGTAAATGCAAGTAACCACGAGTTACTGCGAGTGAATAATAAAACAATTGTGTTTACTAATGGTAATTTATCTTAGGAATTAATCCTTTATTGTTTTATGTATGTATTTAAAAGGTCAATATTGCTTTTTAGTTTGTGTGAATAAATTGGCTTTCTTGTGCATATTGTTTGAAGCTAGTTTCAGCACCCCAGTCGCAGAGAAGCTTTTTCTTTTTGGTAGATAATAATGCTTTTCAGCCACGAGTTTGAGGGAAATTAAGAGTTTCATGCGATTGAGCTAGCTAGATGACATATTCGTCCAAGGTAAAAGCATGTTACTATTGGATATTATTTTCATATTTTCATTTCCTTATCAAATCAAATTTCTTGGAGTCTATTTTCAATTAAGCTAATGTTCTCTGAAGTTTGGCGACATCTATGCTGATGACAATTATATTATTATCTATGCAACGAAAGTAACTTGTTGCAGAATAGCAGCAAATGTTAAAAAAAATCGTGAAATGTACCAAAATGAACCAAATAAAGAGCTGTCACTAATAACTAGAAAACTAGAAAATCTAGAAAACATCACAGTGAAAATATTACCCGAGGGACGAGTACCAATAACCTGAATAAACGCTGAAATTATTCTTCTGTGCTAAACAGGAGAAATTGCAGATGTCACACGGGTTGCGGAAATTATTTTAGTACAGTTGACCACCTGCAAACCATCCAGACTTTGGGTTTGTCGATTTTGGGAGGGCAATTGGAGCGGTAAAGCTTTGAACGGTTAAAAAATGCGAGAATCGACTCGAGACATTATCATTAATGAAAGATGTATAAGAACTATAAAGAACTGTAAATACCAACTGATTATTTTGAAGAAATTCTACAATCAATGAGAATTCCTCACAACCGAAGGTTGTCATTGGCGTGTTGATTACTCGTCTTTATTACTCCCCTGTGGGAGGAGTATAGTAGAATTTTTATGAGACCATTAACCTTTTCGTTATTTATAGTGTTCACAAATATTTCTCCTTCAAACTTGTTCAGGTTGTAGTAGAAGAACACAAATTATGTTCGTGAGTATTTTACGTCCACTGAAAAACGCAGACTTTTAAAGCTAATCTGGCTGCAAAAAGGGTGTTATATTTCTGCAGCAACGTGTATACCTACAATTTGTAACAGCCGTGTGCTAAGTGAAAGTGAGCAGCATTTCTAATCACAAGATCTAAAAATGAAATATGAATGAAAACAGCGACCCTTTCAGCGAGCTACGCGCGAACGTAACACGCAAGGTAATGAATAAGTGAAATCGACTAACTGGAGGAACTCACTAAGCCGCATGATTAACCACAACTTAATTATTTCTGGCAGAAGTACAGCAAACATTCTGATTGTAATAGAACCTGAGCAACGTGAGCTCTAGAAAATCTCACGGTTGTGGTGGTTGTAATATGTTCGTACTGAACAATCAAATCTCTTAGTGGAGCATTAATTTCCACTGTTTACATCGAAAAATTAGAAAGATGATGCCGTTGATATGCCCAAGCGATCAATAACACAAGTAAAAAGCACAATCGCTAACAATAAATAGCACTTATAGTCACAGGTCATTATACATAAAAGCGGTAATCAATACCCCCATCGGATAATTAAGCGTCGGCGTCGCCTACAAATTAAACCACGCCAGACATAGAATTACTAACTCATGAAAAGACTGTCAGTTATATTTTTTATTTTATATGTAGAACTGACGGTTTATTCCTCGCGAGTTTGTAATAGCACGTTGCTACGTTTTTTTAAATCGCATTTCTTTCACTCTCTCTTTTTCCCTGGTTGTTAACCTATTGATTGTATTGTTATCGCTTTAACAAGTTCACTTTTTGTTACCAAACGTACACTTTTGTCGAAAAGTGGTAAGTCAATTGATTCAGCTGAGGTGACCACAGAACTATTTCAAAGCTGTACTTACAAAACTCCTTGCATGTTTTTATAAGAGTACAGATCTTTAAGAAAATTGACATCTTGAAATAGTGTTTTAGCTGCTACTGGATAGCAAAGCCAGACTTTTATGTACAGAAAAACAAAAAAATACAGACATTCCTAATACCAGTATTTTCGTGGGACTTCAATCTGAACTGGACCCAAAAGAGTAATATCTTGAAACAATCAATGGCCTTGGCCATCCATCTTGCGTATTAGAAAGCACCCAGAATACGAAAAAATAGCTCATGGCGGCTGACCACCCAAAAATATAACTGATGTTCTAATAATAATTTCTTATTGTTTTCCATGAGATGATGCAGTTGTAGCTGGTCAAGGCATAACTACAAAATGTGATCCCGGTCACCGCCAAAAATTGTGTTGCTCACATACTCATTCAGTTTCAGAATAATGAATATCAATTTGAAACCATGCCTGTTCAAAGCTCTTGAACAAATCTATATACTGTCCAGGTGAGGTACTAATACAAACTTGAAAAGCGCACTTTAACACAATTTCACAGATATAATGACGATAGCATAAGCATAATAAGCCCTTTTCCAATTTTTGTTCAAGGATAACGCAGGTTTCATTCACACGCCCGGTATCTGAAGCAGTAGTGTAACCGTACACACTCAGCTTGGCTTTAATTTGTGTATGTATCGACGTTGTGTATGTTCTCTGGGTATTAATGCTGTCTTCGGCTGAGTTATAGACGATTACTCTAGACGGTGGTGCTTAGATTAATCTCACTCAGGTCGTATAGAGGCTGGGGACCTTTGCTTCTCACATTTAAATAAAACAACGTCATGGAAATCTAATATTCTTTATTATGACCAAGTGTATATACGCTACATACTTTTACAAGGACTACGGTGTTTCGAAGGCTATAATGCCGTCAGACGATTGTCGGTGGTTCGTTTAGCAGCAAGAAAGGCTGGCTGATCGTCTGGTGCAGGTTACTGCGGTGTCTGTGTAACCCCGAGTGAAGTAAAGGTGGCAAGGAGTCGGTGCACACACAGTCATACTAACAGGTTTCCCTGCGGTGTCGGACTGTGTTCACCTAGTGATGTAAAAGAGACAAAGAGTCGGTGTGCTAGTAGTTGTACTAACAGGTTTCCCTGCGGTGTTGGACTGTGTTGCACCCAGTGAAGTAAGGGTTAAGCAAGTTGTAATCTGTAACTGCGGTTCTCCGTATTATTTGTAGAACTACTCACACATACCAGACTTGGCTTTTCTTACCTGTAGTCGTGTTCAGTTGTGTCTTATACAAATTACAAAAACTCCTCCATTCCGAGTCACAAAGTAGGCAACCAATGACAACAAAATCAACATTTCGTTGCCAAAGGGCGTTACACTAATTGGTGGCTGCCCTTGCAAATCCCACGACTGCTTAATCCTTTCCCAATCAAGTCTTAAATTGGGATTTCCTACGGCGTTTTCGAAACTGCCTTCAACAAGTGCTCCTTTGGTTGAATAGCAGCCTCATAAATTACGCACAGCAACCCAAAATATTATTTTACGCCAATACACAAACAATACCTACTTTATGAAATTTTTAACATTTTAGGTATATTTCTACGTACGTAATGCATGCATTCCGATCATTCGGTTTGTTCAAGATTGTGCTGAGCACGTGAATATCTCTTGTTTACTTTTTTACTCACTACTAAATGCCCAATAACTAACGAAACTCGAATCTACAGATAGTGACTGCACAGCAATAAAAATAAATAATGAGCAGCTTGCTGTTATACATAAAATATGGACTATACTTGCCTTATCTAACTGTAAATCAGAAAAAAGCTTTGTTAATCAAGATATCACAAACATAACTTATTTGCTTTACAACAATTTGATGATGGTCTAGCATGGCACTAATAAGTGAAACTTTGTATGTTAGAGTTCATAAATATCAAATTTAATAAAAATTGTGAATTTACTAGTCACAAGGAACAAAATACATTTTATTTCGTGGGTTCATAGGGGTTTACAAGAAAAGATCAAAGGACTGCCTTCTTACGTTAATTAATAAGAATTATGCTTCTTAATAGGAGCCATAAACAATTTTTGTCAACAAAAACTTCACAATTTTACGAGATAATTTATATGACATAAAGAAAACATGTTCGCCTACCGTGTGCTACGTCACTGCCCAAGTGTATGCCACTGCTGTAGGATGGCGATTCCGTTATTTCGTCTAAATCTGCATTCAAGGTGGCTGGCCCTTGTGTTCAATCTGTGTTGTGGTAGATGGACCTGCTACCTGCTATGCGAAGCTTCACAGTGTCCAGGAATCTCAAAGACTTGCTTACAATAAGTGCCAGGTATCTATCTAACTGTCGCTGTGTTTCATTTTTACACTAACGACTTCGAAATTGTCCAAAATTTTAACAACAGTGATCACGGCATCTTCTTGCTTTTTATGGGTTTCTTTGTTTACAGGGCTACATCCACACCTTCACCATAGCTTTGTTTGTGTTAGGTGCTCCATTTACCACTTTAAAAATTGTTCGAAAACTAGCCTGAATTCCTTTTCTAAGAATGCCATCGTGATCTCCAGGTGTTCTGTGTTCTGCTCGTGCTCCACCGATTGCTCCTGCTGCTCGACACATAGACGTGGTACTAAACTATTGTTTATTCGCTCACTATTGTTTATGGTCGCACAAAATCTAATCCTATAGCATTCGAAAGCATACAAAACTTCTTATGTCGAGTGTTTGTTGTACGTATTTTAGTGTACAACTTACATTGCTGCTTTCTTCGAAATATTTTCGTATTGCTGTTAATTAAATTGCAAGTTTTTACCCTATGGGTATGTTGTAAATGCATAATTGTTGTAATTTTTGTAATAAGAAACATTTTACTTTATATATAAATTTTTAATATCGAACTTTCTGCTAGTTTTTTAAATTATTCATTAATTGTTTTCATGAATTGTTATAAGTGTTTCCACAACATGGCTCTCTTTTCGAAATTAACTTATTTAATCAACAAAAGGATCCATTGGTACCTCAAAATGGAGTTGTAACTTATTTAATTTTAAAGGCACTGTTACCAAGTGTTCCCTATTGTAAATATAGCAATACGTACAAAATGAAAAAATCAGCCAGTTAGACCATTCAAATTTTAAATGTCACAAATAAGAACCACCCTAGTGTTCACCCTGCATCTGTTGAGTCTAAACTATATGGTAAAGGTTTGAGCTATAAATAAAATATGTATTTTTCTCTAATCTCTAGTTCTGGACTTAAGCAGAAAAAGACAGAATTTATTTTTTAAGATGCCCACCTTGATTCTAATGGATGCAAAATATGGTTATTTTCATCAAAGGTAGAAACCTAACCTATATGCAACATATTACTTTTATCTAACTACTAGCTCTTGCTCTATGGAAAAATAGACAGAATGTTGTTGTTTGAAGGTGCTCACACTGTATATTTGTATTTGACCGAAAATATATTCGATTTCTAGCAATGTAGACATAGAGTTCGCGTGAAAAATAACAAATAGTTTTTGAGTTATATCGTCAACAGGCGAACAGACAGGCAGATGGGATTGAGAAAACATGTGTTTCGTCGTTAAACCGTGAGGATCAATCTCGGAAAGTGATTTTTTCACAATACTTCCTTCGTCTGTTAGGCGAGGGACGTATAAAAAATCACTAATATTACGGTAGCCGTGGAAAGGTACACTTTATCAAGTCAACATTAATAAATGATGACCATTTGGTCCCGAGGTACTCATAAATAACGCTGATAAGCGAGAGTGATTAATGAGCAATCCATACGACAAGCTCGTTTGCTTAGATTTTCCACAGCTTCAGCAGCATTCACTGCCTGCGTTGAAGGGGTGCAACCTTTCGTCCAACGCTCTTGTCATTACGGCGGCGACCTGCCATTAAGGCGCCCTATTTTTCCCTAAATGCTAGCTGCAAGCAGGAAATACAGGCGCACCTTTGAAATATTGAGCGCTTTTATGGCTGTCGTAGAAAAAGACAAAGGTAAACAGCGGTCTTTGGCATTTGATTGATGCGCCCCGACAATGTTCGTGGTCATCGGGTTTTATCATTTCTCGTTTATTAAATAGCCGCCCTCTAGATTTACGTAATGTGTCGTAAATAACTACGAGACATATTTTTTGTTGAATAGCTTGCAGACATGCTAGAAAGATTGGGAGTTTCTTGAGTCGATGAAAAGGTTATATTGAGAGACAAGATTTAATGCTCTTTGAGAACGGAAGTCGAAATAAATAGTCTGATTTTATTCTACCTTTAGTTTAGGGATGCTGCGATTAGAAATGTATGTCATGACTGGTATGGTATGTGATTAAAGCACTTAAACTAATATACTAGTAGTTCAAAATAGCAACGATGATTGTTAGTTCATCAAGTGCATTGGTTTATCTTAAAATAATTTACTTATTATTCAAGAAAGACTTATATTGTTATTTACATATTTTTTCACCTTACACCGTTTAATGTGGTTTTTATGACAGAAACGTATTTTTGCATTGCACAGAAAGTCGATGAAGCAGATCTGCTGGTCGCTAGCTCATGACTAACGATCGTGCTCTTTAGACATTGTTAAATGTTTTCACGGATGTATATTCTAGACTTTTCTTAGTGCACAATAAAATATGATATTGGTGCAGAATTATTTGAAAATATATCGTAGATGTTACGGTCAGCTATTTATTACAGGGGTAATTGGCGTTTATGGCAACACTTACACGATCACAATAGAACCAATTTTCCACAGTGATAATTACGAGACTACGATATTAATAAACAATCACTGACCCACAAAATAAATCAGCGCTGAACCAAGAACTTGCTCCGGCTAGATTATTTAAAGCGCTTCCTGCACGTTGATTTACCGAAAAATGTAAGAAAACACACCACTAAAATGATTTAGGTCGTTCTATTAAACATTTACACAAATAACATTAAAATTAGCGATCGTATACATAAAAATTCGAAATTAACAGCACCCTACGTGACGTCACTATATATAAAGTCTAATGAAAGAATTAACTATTTTAAGGGTCTTTTTAATTGAGTTATATTAGAACGTTATAGCGCAAGACTTGATGGGTATTAGATATCTGACTTTAAATCGATGTAATACGTCCGTAAAGACAAATTTGACAATTACAAATTCTAATCTTGCGAGCAGCCTGCAGTCGCTTTACTCGATGGAGGTATCCATTATCCACAGTAGGACTTGGCTAGCACTTCAAGATGGAGAAAATTTGCCCTTGTGGAATGCTTCCATGGCGGTTAGTTATGCGGCTAGCTGGCGATGAGATCAATTTAGCCTCAACCACGCAGTGTCGAAAAAAATTGGGGGTCGAGAATAGTCAAAATTCACGTAGTAACCTGGAGGTCGTCGGAATAACCACAACAGCCAGTACCGAAACAAAAAGTGTTGACCCCGCTAAGAAACCCGTGTGGCCCTCCAGGCTCATATATATCAAAACGCCCCTGTCCTTTACAAGCCTGGGTCCCTTTGCAACGTGGGGGTTACAGAGATGTTTGTTCCGCCACTGACAACGGCTGAACACAACTATCCGTTACGCAAAATACGATGGGGAAGTAATAGGCTCTTCCGGCACTAACCGAAATTAGGAATAACACCCTAATCAACGATACAATCCTCTTACGTGTAACTACCTTTATGTAAGCACGACACCATGTCAGACTCTTTCAAGTGCCAAGCCCTTTCTCCTGTTAAATTTCAGTCGCTCACGTCCAAAGTACATCTCCTATGCGTGAGCGAGAGTGGACAGGACTTAATTCCACCAAGGTGACTACAAATTGCAAATATTATAAAATATTATTGAAATGCTGGTACGGTGGACGCTTTCTGTCATCTGATAGCTCAATTTTCAGATGCAAATGCTCGCTTCTCAGGCGGTCAGTCCGGTTTCGATTCCCCGCCATTCTAAAATAATTTTAAAAATCGTACGATCCCCGGTTACCACGCGAACACTGTGGAAGGCGTTATCCCCTAGCAAGAGAACTCTTCCTTTATTTCGACGAGAAAGGCTAGCCACCTATTTGACTTACGAGTCAAGAGGCTCATAGAACCACTTTAAGGTTAAAAACAGGCCACTGGCCTAATGTAAGAGGAAGAAGAAGTTGGTTGATTTACTGATTATCCCTCAACTTTTCTTCACCGTTAACAGAGAACTCTTCGAAGATTGATCAATGTAGTTTCATCTTTGTCTATCTTCTTTTAGCGGTGTTTTTTAAATAGCAAGCAACTAAAATCTTTGATGAATAGTAAGTTGATTGCCACTCCCACAGCAAATGTGTTTGCACAGATAGAACGAAATGATGAGAACTTCGACATTTTTAGAGAAAAATACAAATACACCTCCCGTCTAATTTCAGAAGTTTTTCCTGCAAGTTTACTTGTATCACAGTGGTTATTGCAATATATTCAAGACAAAATGTTACCATATCATCTGAATACCGTAGATGTATATGGTTTATACACTAGCAGAATTTTCTTGTTGGTTAATTTACAACATTGAAGACGATGGTGTTTTAGATATAACTTCTTTTCTCAGATGAATCGTGATGGTTAAGTAAATTCATAGAACATGAGACAAAAATCTAAGCTCTTTTCGTGAAACCACACTTTTCCATCAAATAATTGGCATGATAGATAGAACGATTATTAATCGTCCCTATTTTATTCGAGAATAGCTTAACTGTAGGCATAAACTTATTGAGACTCTTTTCAAATGACCTGTGTAACGATGAATTACAAACTGAACTCTTCCAACAAGATGGGCTCATACGGCATGCGAAACTATCGAGTATAAGCAGAATCAGCTTGAACCCAAATAATTTTTTTCAGAATCATGCAATTTTTGTTGGCAATATATAAAAAATGTTATTTTGAAAACGCCTATAGGTAACTTTGAAGAGCTGACACTAAGTGTAGAGAATTAAATAATGTACTAAACATCTTATGAAATGTCATGGGCAGCATGAACATGCCAAGCATCATCGATAAAACGGGGATATTAATATCAGATTTTGAAGCGGGCCTTGGTATTCCGCGTCTGTAGTGTTTATTTTTAAGTTTAGGTCTAAAGGGAACTTGTTTTTCTTGTCACATTTAAACATTGTATATTAGTGTAATCAAAAGTTTGTAGATCCGGGCCTGTGCTGTGAACGCATTGTATATTTTAATGTATTTGTGTGTCGCGATAAATGCAACCTCCAAGCCTGGTCGCCGCATTAGGGTATTTTCGGAGTAAGATGTTTTTACAGAGAACAGGTCAGTCGCAGGTTCATCTCAAGTAAGGGCAGAAGGGCCTCCAGCTTCAGAGGGCGTTATGCAAAAATCGCCTACGGCGAATCGATTAAGTGCAGCGAACATTTTTCGAGAGTGTCGGTGAGTACACAAATTTGCGCAGCACCCAAAGGCGCATTCGTTCGTTCATTTCGAAGAAGTAGCGTCGGCCGTCGTTGAGACTCTAAAGTCAACGATAAGCGTGCGGGACTTCCCCTGCTCATAGCGCCATCCAAGGTTTGAATAACTCAACTCAGAACCAAACCCACCAGCGTCTCAGCAACTCTTCGGGCCACTTTGATGTAAAACTTTTACAGTTTAAAGCGATAAGCAATCGCTACAGCGGGATGAGAATTGTGCTTAAGGAGTGTGTTTACTTACGCCAATTGTGCGGCGCTGGCTTTAGACGTTGATTTGTTTTCTGAATGATGTCAATATTTGGCAGTGGTCTATTATGATATGTTCTATCGGACTTTTTCCACTGTCTTGGGTGTTTATCACACGACGTTTGGAGAGTAGATCAAAAATTCCCGAAACGTCGTGTGATAAACACCCGAGGCAGTGAAAAAGGTCCGATGAAACATATCTTAGACTTTGATGACGATTACGTTTTTAAACTATAGTTATTTTAGATTTACACTGTTTTGTATGTTTTACTGGCTAATTGTGAGTATACGGTCCGTATTTGTGTAAGCAAATTGGCTTTTCTTGTGCATCGTTTAACGTCAGTTTCAGCCCGAGAACACTACAGGGGTGGATCAGATTCCTGTTGTGGCAAATATTGCCATTTCGCAACCACAAACAAGAGAGAAGAAAATAAGATCTAAAAAGCAGTAGCAAAAATAATAGGCAAAGAGGAATTCCTGACGACATAACATCCGCAATAGTAAAGCATGGTGGAGAACCAGTGATAACGTGGACTTATGAAATATGCAATGAAGCTTAGAAAATGAAATACCTACCGAAAGAAAGCAAACGCAACATTACAAATACATGGAGAAGGTAATCTTAAGGATCCCAACAATTATAGAGCAATAACACTATGTAAGTATTAGAAGGAGAAATGGGGCCGCGTAAATTGTTCCAATAAGGGTGAACATTCTTGCAGGAAGGACTTTGCTTTGCCTGGATCCCTTCTGGTTACGGCCCTGGATACGAGTCGATTAGCTATTGAGAACTCAAATCGACTCATAATTTCAGCATATCACGATTTCAATAGATTTGAATCAGTAGTGGATGAGGTTCATCATTTGATTGTGTGATTGCTTTTTTCCTAAACATTTTAACTTCAATTTTGTGCCGAGATTTATTTGCAGAATAGTACTCCAGCTATAACTAAAAAAAAGGATCTGAACACAATTCCCATATTTGTTGGCATTCTAAAAAGTGTTCCTTGTTCTAGAAACAAGTCTGACTTATGCAACCAATTATACTGAGTTGTTCAAATTCGTTACTTTCACGTCCACGCTAAACCCAGTTAAAAAGTAAAGAGGGTAGACAGTAGAATCGCAAAAAATAAATTTGAAGAAAGTTTAGTTATCCTTCATCGTTTTATTATTTTTCTTATCGTCCTAGTTTTTCTGTCTTTCTTCTTCATCCTCATCGGTTTTACCTGATATATATTATCAAAACATTCTTTACATCTCTCCCTTTCGCTTTTCGTTTTATCATTTATTAGATAAAAATTCATTGCCCGTAAGTGTTGCTTTTATTTTCTACGTTTTAGTTCTTAGGTATATTTTAAGATCGTTTTACAAGTTTTGTTCCTGTTGTCCACACGATTTTTTTATAATTTCCTTATTTTTCGACATTTCTTTTTTCTTTCTATAATTTGCTAGGTAACATACTTTTTCTCTGTAAGTGTTTTTGATGTTGATGATAAATAGTCATGATTAGTCTTGGTTGAATTCCTTTAAGAATCATAATGCACCTGTAGGTGTTTCTGTGGCCTTATCTATAGAGTGCAACTTGCCACATTTGCGTTATTTTAGTCCCATTCATACTTGCACACCACCTCCGCTACTTGGTCTTTTCTTCGTTTGACTGTATATTCCAATGCCTGTTTCGTTATATCTGTTTTCGATTTTCTTATAGTATGATCAATTTATTTTCATTCATTTCTTCTGATAATCGCTTCTATGGGTACTTATTTTTATTTTTGTCATAAATTTTCTCTATGTTAGTTGGCCAGTTGACCCCTATTATTATTGTCAAATTTGAATTTCCTTGGTTTGATTTTCGATGCTGCCCAAGATTCGCTACTATATAACTAGCAGCACACTTTTTACGTTGATATTAAAGAAGAGCATTTTTGTATTTAAAAATCAAGATTTTGATATCCAAATGGTTTTCATTTGATTGGACATATTATCTGATCTGTTTATTCTTTTTTCTACGTCTCCCTCTCAACCTACTGAACTTACTTTATCGGTTAGAACGCTACCTAATTAGGTTTATGTACACCTTTGTTGTTATTAATTATTGTCCTTTTCATAATTTATACTAATCGTTTTCTATATTATTCCATTTTGTACTATTCTTGCTCTATACTGCTCATACATAGCCGCGTAGCGCAGTTGGGTAGGAGCTTGGCTTGCATTAAGCAAGTCCTCGGTTCGAATCCCGCGGGGGCCGGAATTTTTTCGCAGCCTTGGCCATTGGAATCGGGCTCGGTGAGACCATTCACAGTTGGGCACCAAATTAACTGTGCTCTATTCAAAACCACAGACCTAAGAGATAGAGTAACAAGGTCGATACATCACCATGAGATACACCTCACACAATGATTGCTGCGCAAGCACAAAAGGCGCGCTCCAACGTTGTATCCCGAATCCGGAGCAAGTTGAGTATTGTACCGCCAGATGCAAACGCATAAAGCACCGATAATACAATACATGCATACATACTTCTCATACATGTTATGTCCACATTTTCGTTCTGCCTAACTTATCAAACGCTGACCCATAGTCTATAAATCCTATGTGTAATTCTGTTTGTTATTCCACACATTGGTCAATAATAATTCTTAGTGTGACTATTTGGTCTGCATTAAGATTCGTGCTTTGAACCTTGATTGATTTGACAGTAATACCTTAGCTACTTCAATACATCTTGTCTCTTTTTTTTGCTGCTATTATCTTCAGTAATTATCGCAGTATTTCTACTTTTTCTTACAACCTTTATTATCTCTTCTGAGTATTATTTATTTCTTTCTGTGTCCGTATTTATTATTTCTTCCTTTAATTTTTCTGTTATCAACTGCTTTAGCACATTAAACACAATCTTTTCGTTCTTTGTTTCTGTTCCAATCCTTTATGTTTTCTTCGTTATTTTAAATTTGCTACCCCCTCGCTACTTTTATTCTTCAGATATTCTCATTATTTAGTTACAACTTATGTATATAGCTTTTATCTGGCATACTCAGTAATCTCATTTGTCGTTTTTCAATTGCTTCTAATTATTTTTATTCTTCTTTAGTTATCAGTTTCATTAAGTGTTTCCCCTTTATGTTCGATGCATTATTCTCTTTCCCTGTTGGCCCTTTTCACTAACGTTATCAATCGTCTCTCTTTCTTTGCTTGTTTCAAATTAGATAATTTTTTTAAATGTTTATTCTTTCAGTAAGCTTTGTTTCTCTCATCCACTAAGGATATTTGTTTCTTTTACTCAGTATATACATTTATTTCTTCTTTTGTTTTTCTTCCTTCCACTGCTTCATGTATTTTTTTGTTTGGCAAGGATTTGGGTTGCTTTGTTTTCTTCTCTTCATCAACATTTGCAAAGCATTGTTTCATCTAAATTTTAAGAAAAATAATGACTTCTGCTTCTTCTTCCTCCTACTTCTATGTAGGCTTGCGCCTGTTCCTACTTCGGTTCATCCTCATTTCGCATCTGAGTTGTCGCACCATCTTTTTCTTGACCTTCCAACAGCCCTTCTGCCTCTTGGTGACTTGTCTCTTGCAATTTTCACTGTTCTACTATCCTCCATTCTGCTAATATGTGTGTTTCATTAATTTCTTATCTTTGCTATCCAATAATTTATGTCTTTTGTATTGCAATCTTCACTCCGCTCTCTATCATACAGTGTTTTTCCTGACTTTGATTTCAGTTTTTTTCTAACATCTGCCTTGCTTTTGTTGTATCCGGCCTCGTTTTTGCTGTCTGTGTTAATATAGGTCTTACTCTAGCTTTGTAAATTTTTGATTTTGCTTCCCTCCCTATACGCTTGTTTCGCCATATTGTGTCATTCAGGCAGCATACTATTTCTGTTACTTTCGATACTTGTTTAATTTCTTTTTCTCTAATTCAATAATTGTTTGTCAGAACACCGACATAGCTAAATTCCACTACCTGCTGAATTACTTTTCCTTCTACTTCGAGTTTATATTTCATTGGTTAGTGAGAGATTACAATTTTTTCTATTGAAATGGTTATATTGAATTTCTTACCAGCTTCGTTTTCTGATAGAAGCACAACATCGTCAGCATAACGAATTGTGGTAATCTTCTCATCGCCCATTCTATAACCTTTTTTATCTTTGACGTTAGTTACTATTTTGTCTATGACTATGTTAAATAAAAGAAGACTTACAGAATCCCCTTGTTGAAACCCTTGTCTACTGGGATGGGACTCGTTAATGTTCCATTTATTCGAGCTTGTAGGGTATTGTTGGTAATATATTTTTAACTGTCTTTATAAGTGGTCTTGGTATTGGACTGTTATATAACAGATCTGTTGCATCTTTTAGTTGCACACGATCGAATGCCTTCTGTGGGTCAATAAAGTAATAAAAAGCAGGTTTGTTGTATTCTAGTGATTTTCTCTTATTAAAACTGGGTCATAACAGGATCTACATGATCTAAATCCATGTTGTTCATCTACCAATGTAATTTCTGAGTTGATTGTGTTATTTACTACATTTGTTGTTGATTTAAAAATTGTAGTAAGGAGGTTGTAGTTTTTGAAACGTTTTTGTCTCCTTTTTTAAACGTCAATAACATGATGCTTGTTCTCCAGCTGTCGGACATCTTGTGATAGGTTATAATTTTTTGAATAAGTTTTTGTAATTGTTCTGTTAGCTGATCTCTGCCATCTATATAAATAAAAATCAATTGCCGCATGTATATTATATCATCACTGGAGAACTGCTCGACCGATTTGGCTCATTTTTTGTTGTTGTGTTCGTAATTGTCAAGACAAGGTTTGTATGAAAGAAAATTTTGGAAAATCCACCTTAAAAGTCGGAAAATTTGGAAAATCAAAAAGATGATTTTGTTTCTGAATGGCTTTTCGAAGAGAAAAATGGGAAAATCGGAGTGGAAAACTCGGAAAATTCAAAAATTTAGGAAAAATCGATTTTTTTCAGGATAAAAAAACCTGACTAGAACAATGGAAAAGTCATGTTTTAAAACATACACGCATAGGTTCACGTAATATTATGCCCGGGCAGCGCCGGGTACGTCAGAGCTATGATGTATACAAGGAATAAGGAAGGATATTTTAAAATTAAACCTCTAAAGGGGTCAAATGAGGGTTCCAATTTTGTATGGAAAAATAATATTAAATAGACATTTCGACTTGAAACTTCGTAGGAGTACTCCTAAAAATAAATAAGCAAGTTCGTTTTTTTGGCGAAAATCAACCCCCTAGGGGGTGGAATGGGGCAAATAAGCCAAAAAATCGATATGGGTGTCGTTATTGAGGTTTTTTGAGACGTTGATTGCGAAAATGGCATTTATTTTTAAGTCTAAGACGGTGGACATGATATAAAATTAAAACTCTGTAGTGGTGAAACGGGGTTTCAGAGACAAATTATTTTTGGGCAGAACAACCTTTGCCAGGTTTGCTAGTATTTCCATAAATAGGTAACAATAAAAATAGCTTGATCCAAAAATATAGTTTATTTGATATCCAATTCAATTTTTTTTGAGTTAAACAAGTTACTTCTGCAATTAATTATTTCATTTAATTTTACTTGATTTTATATTGATTTCTTTTTATTTTTCCTGCATTATAAAAGCTATATCATTTAATAAATTTTAAATTTGTTAAAATATTTTTGTATTCGGTGTTTAATACAATCAATTTTGGAAAATCTGCTTTTAAAAAAGTTGTTTGCTTTTTTAGTTTCCTAAACTTTGTTTATTTATAATATTCAGCCGGAACGTAGTTTCTTAAACATTTTCGACGGATTTTTATACAAAAGCTTAGTGTTTATTGTTCGCCCAGTTTGCACAGATAGCGTTAGTATTTTTTTTTTAAGCAAATTACCTACTTTTTGTGTAACCTAAGACCTGACGGTGTTTTCTGAAGTGTACTTTTGTAGTCTATTAAGGTTTTATCTTACGGTGTTCGTTTTACGTTTACAGCACTTTTATGTCTCTTCATTTAGCCGGAATATCGATTTCTACACATTTCTCTGGGTCATGTGTTGAAGACTAGTTTCTAATAAATTACAATTAAGAGTAAGGTTTTTCTAAAATTTTGAGTATCTACAATTAGTATTGAGTTTGTACGATTTCATTTATAACCTTCAATTGTGATATTAATTTCATTTCTTTTTCCACTATGTTAAGATGTCTAAAAAGGAGGAAATTGATTCAAAAACATTTTTTATATGTAGTTTCTTCCATAACATTTATTATTCACATTAATTTTTCTTGTGCTTTCTGGTCTTGTGATGATAGCTTCTGAGTAATGTTCGTTTCAATCTTAATTTTAAGACGATTCTGCGACTTATAATTAGCGTCGGAATTTCATATGATTTTTTCACATTTCTTAATTAACTGTTAACTATGTTTAATTAAAACGTTTAAAACCGAATGTTGTCACTACTTATCCTGTAATTGGTGCTATTGTTACATATTTTGTAATTAAACAATTATGTGAAAGTGGATATGAGTAATGACAATGGATTTATGATAGTTTGCGATTTTACAAGACGTTAATCAACTTAACATATTTTAGTTTAATATCATATCATCATGTTATTTTCAATGTACAACGTTTAAGTGCAAAGTATTCGCAATCACATCATTCCGCACACCATTTTAATAACAACAACAGTAATAAGTCTACACAAGACTTTATTTCTCAACAATTAAACTATGAAATAACTCAACAAAAACTGCTTAATAGCTGCATATTTACACAATAAATAAAAAATCGCCTAGAGGTACACGTAGAAGGAATGTTGAGGTACTAAAAAGGTACAAAGTTGCGACGCATAACTGCGCTTACATATCATTAAATCTTACTGCTAAATAAAGCAAAGTTGGCGCAAAAACGGCCACCAAGCTGGCTGCAATCCTGGAATCGCCATTACACAGGTCTTCCTGGCACATGGTGCAATAGGTCACTTGATAGCTGTCCGTAGGGGGGTCGCACTCATTTCCGGTACTCTTTTCGACGCATTGCAAGGTTATGTTCGTCCCGGCAGCGCCTGCAAATATGAAAAATTTAATATTAGTTAAATGCTATTGATCCTATCTAAATACAGCGAGCTTCGCTTTATACAAGAACACATACTAAGATGGTATGCTACCTATGGCAATTTTGGCTTCGCTATTGGTTTTAAATAAATGTTAATTAAATGGAAATCAAACATGAACAGGATTGGTACTTTATTAATCCCTACAGATAGAAATATTATTAGGATTAAGTATTGGTACATTTTTAAACCGTAATCGATAAGTAATTTACAATTTACTCAGACTAAGAATAGCAAATAGGTTCCGAAGAACGATATCGGCAGGGTTTCGCTTAAATTAATTCAATGTTATGATGTAATATGATAAGTGCTACTATAATTTTGGTAAATGCTGAGATATTTGAAGTAACGTAAAACATGCTAATCAGATTGTGTTAATCAAAAGGGTGGCGAAGCGTCACAAAGAAAAAGTGCAGTTAGGTTGTATTCACAGCGACATGATAGGCTGGTGGTCAATGAAGTTACGGGTAATGATACACTGAATAAATTATGTAACGTGCTTAAGCGCACAAAGCAACCTGTATAAAGCATCATGTAACGTTAGCAATTTAAGAGTGAGAGTGCTTAATAAAACCAGAAAAGTAAAAATTATGTGAATTAAAACAAATGTGAAGTTAACGCAACAATATTTGACAATTAGACTAAAAAAACATTTAATTTATAAGATCAAGTATGTGTACTCTAAAATAATATAATATAGTAGGTTACTAAGCAACGCTTAGAATAAGAACAAAAGAAGCTCGCCCAAGCGAAACCAAGTGGAAGGTTGTATGCTGGCTTCCAAAAAAATTGTTATAAATCTGCGTGTAATTAAACTCCTTTTGAGTTCCAACTGGTTGTATTATTGTTATCCAGACAAGGGCTAGTTTGTCTATGTGCAGTGTTTTCGCTAATCAGTTATAATCAAGATTGGAGTAGCAAAACTCCAGACTTCGACACCTAGCCACGATTTGGAGAAACGCAGCGACGATTTGGAGCAATAACCCAAGCCTGCGAGCAGATACGATAAATAGCAAAGACATTGGGAGTATTAGCAAAGACAGGAAAGCAGCAAGGCGTGATACCCAATCATCTCAGTCGAGGGAGATTCCGGCACCTTCGTACAAAGCGGTTCCAGAGAGCAGACAACGGGGCAGAGTGGAAGAAAAAGCCGCATTCGAAGCAGTTACAAGCATCTGGGAGCCCAAAAAGGTTCTGGATCAGGTTGGCGTCCTTTTGAAATTCGGATCGAGGCACCGTTAGATCAAACGTCGTCCCTGGTTACCGATAAACAGGTTTGCATAGTTACGGAGTTGCATTTATTTTCATTGTTATTTACCTGTGACGTAATTATCATTAGCTTGCTTGGATTAAAAGTAAAAGTGAACACAAAATTCTCTGTCGTTTCGCTACCATTATTTGAGGTTAAAATTTTATTGAGAAGCCACACTGGTGCGTATATCATACAATCGCGTAAATGTTCAACTGTGTAGAAACTTAACCCTGAGCTTAGAGTGTTGCGAACCTAATGGCTAGTCGGAGTAAAAGAATTAAGTAGTGTGATTGATAAATTATTAAAGGATAGCATAACTGATAAATGTTTATATTCATTTTAAAAGAACATTTTCATTTAGCCATACAGCGCTATCAATTATATTACCAGTTCAATACATATCGTTTATTATTAAAGTGTGAAAACACACGACATTACATGTCATATTTCTTCGGTAGAAGAGTTTTTTCAACTAATTTTGTTGTTTTAATTTACGTTACTAAACGCAAGCTTATTAGTTGTATCAAAACATGTCCAATATAAATTTTCAAATAAAACAAATCATTTCAACGTTACGTTTCGCTATTTTAATATAGCTTCTTCAGACTATTTTTAAAACAGTTTTTATGACAAATTAAAATTGGGGGCAAACACAGTTAAAAGGCACATGAATTCTGAAAAATAATTGGTTAATCCAGCATTAGTTTTATGGAAATGTTTTCTTTCTTTTGTGGAAATTCAACACCTTTAGGTAAGATAAATCTAAAGAGCTCTTTATACCCTCTTAACCTATTTATATCTTTAATGAATGCTGTTAATTGATTTCTCATCTAACTCAATTCACACTACTAAAGTATAAGAAATGCCCATTATTTGACAGATACCTGCGGTATAACATTAAACCCCTCTTCTTTTGACGTTTACATTTATAACCTGGATTTTGACCTGGCCACCGAAAAGGTAATTAAATTTTCTTATTATATTAATATGACGTTATTGACTGTAGATTAAATACCATATGCCCATTTTAAACTGGTAACTTGACATATTTTGAGTTATGAATGAATTAAACAGTTTATATAACTTTCCGAAGGTTTTAGGACTAACCTAACTAAACACAGGTGATCCCATGATGCCAGGAATTGTTGTCTTGCCCATCGAGTTGAATTCTATTTAACTGGAACGACTCCCATCGCCAAACTAATGCAGTGACTTTCTGGTGAGGATTTTCTAACAAAAATTAACGTTGATCTAACATAGCCTTCCCTTGTGTCTTAGGCCCTTCAGAAAGGTTTCAATGCGACTTTAGGTGACTATTCCACCGGATCATAATGTCCCGTTGCTCTTAGAAAGCAAGGATAACAGGGGAAGCAAAAAGCTAAACCAAAGACATTCTCTATTAAGATATGCATGGATTGCCCTATTGATTTACATACCAGTTAATTAGTAACCGCTTTTCTAGTGAGAAACCCCAATGAATCAATTCTATTTGCCTGAAAAAATCATTATTTCTTAATATACTGTAGCATTATATCAGTTATAGCTTTACAATTGCAAAGTTTCTTATTTTGTATCCGTTTATGCTGAGATTTAGTTCTTAATTTTATTTTCTGCTGGACTCTATAAAGGCTCACTCTGTTTTTTATTCAAAACAGGAAGTGGTTTCTCTTTTATTATTAATATCAAAATATTCTAACTAGCCATCTATTTTAATTCAAAAAGAACTAGATGATGATTCTGCAACCTGTATTTCTCCTAAGTACTTTAAGTTGCCTAACTATCAGGTTTTTGTGATTATTCAAATTTATTATCTTTTAGCAGCTAAACTTTGTAACGATACAAAATAAAAAAGATGAGATCACCACCACAGTGAAAATCCTAAAGCTAATCATTATGCAGAAGAATGTTAGCGGCAAGCGTGGCCTGAGCAGAAGAAGAATTCGTGGCTGAAAACCCTGCGTCTGTGTTTAGTCCACTTTAGGACATCCATCAATAAGTCATAGTCCGATACAGCGCATGGTACTGGAAGAAGGAGCATTCATAAACACCCAACGTGTTGCATGAGTTCATTGGACTTAACAACGCATAGCACAGAAGAAGAGTTAGAAAAGGTGGTCCATAATTAATAACGAGGTGCTATTTGACATGGTACAGGGAAAGTACAGTGTTACGATCTGAAACCGGTCGGAATCAATACTTAACCCGGTTAATTTTTCCGGTTGCGGTCACGATCTTCTTTCTTTTCGCGCCCCCAATATGGTCTTATCAAGCAAGCGCAGAATTTAACATGCTCGTTTTTGATCAGAGCTAGCATTGGAATTTTCGGCTGGTTATCTTTTGCTAAGCCTCGAAGATAAGCGACACTAAGAGCTTCTTCTAGTTTTAGCTTCGAAATTTTACGGTGTGTCCGTACGAGTTCCCTTATTTGTATCACTACGGGAAGATATTTTTGATAGAAAAATCGGTTAGTGGCAGATCAAACCCTGTTCGAGATCGTCAGGGTAACCGAAACTAGTCGGGATACAAAGAAGCAAAATAACGATGAAACCGCCTTTCAGCCCGATTTGTTTCGTTTAGGTCTCTTCTTTGTCCCCCTGTCTTTCATCCCTATTCGGAGTACGTTTCTCCGCTTGGAGATTGCCTCCTCGTGTGCGTGCAATTTCGATAAATTCGTTGTGCATTGACGTTAACGTACTGGTGTAATTCTTCGATTAGTCGCTGAAGTGCGGCATTGGGCCTCATTCGCTGCCCAAAATTCAAGGCTCAAGGCCGAAGAAAACCCTATTTTCCAACGCCAGATAAAGGGGGCTACTCTTTTGTTAGTTAGCAAACAAATCTGGTGTAGGAAACCGCAAATCCAGATGCTGAGCCCCTAATTTGCCATACGCTTCAATAAACTGCCTGTGTATTTTTTGTTTGTATAGGTACCATAAGGGCAGCAAACGGCTCGACTTGGTAGTACCGAGCCGTTCCTATTTTGTTATTTTTAATATGGTGTTAATAAATTTACGGCTGTGACTGATCCGATAATTACATAGTACCTAAATATGATCATCATTAACGTTCTAGCAAACCTGTTCGACCGTATTTAAAACGCAGAATAAATGAACTGCTACTATAAGCAATACATTGTTGGTATCTGTTCTATTTAAAGATTAATCACCTTCGCCGGTTTCGACCGTCCGGCTAATCTAAGCCTTCTAAATTTTATTTGCTGAAAGATGTTGTATGCTTTTTGCGCAGAGTTCCTTTAAGTCAGTTGTTTCAATATTGTAAATACTTTTGTAAAATACTCCAACACCCCGACAACTAAATTATTATTTTTCTGATTATTTGCGATGTTATTTTCTCCGTTTAACTCTTCCATTTTAGCCTGTTTCGTTGTAGCCCACTTACTTACTCTCGTTCTACATAGTTTATTATAGTGAGTTATTTGAATCTGGCGGCCCTATAACTTATTCCAATGATGCTACTGTTAATTCTGTATTCTCACTCTCCGGCATATGTATGAGCTAGTTTATAGGAACAACTATGTTGAATGTTATTCAAGAGACTCCTGCATTGTTACACTTCTCCATTGGATTTACCACCCCTAAGAAAATTCCATTTGTGTCGTTTTCCCGATTTTGAGTGTAGAAATAGGTACGAGATGTACGACATAGTGGCTACTTAAGTATAAACCCAAACAAATTTTGTTTTATGAGGATGACTTATTGGATGACATTTAGAAAAAGTAGGAGATCAAGTAAACATCGCGAAAATAAATAATTCACGGATATCAAAATCGGAAGTAAAATTAAAACTTACAACAAGAAAATTATCGTGTTTAAATACATCTACGTTTATAATCAAACACATTATCAAAAACAATTAAAATATTGGCAGCTAATTAGGACTATTTCCCTATGAATAGTCTCTTCAAACGAAATCAATACTAAAGAAAACAAAAATAGATTAGACAATATTACTCATATTAATCCATGGAGGTCAAATATAGACTAATCTAAAATACAACAACAAATATTACAAAGGGGAATTTTGAAAGAAATATGAAAACGGATCGAATGTGGCATATGTCATGAGCCGTGGGTGGATTACGCACTTTACAATTTATTGATCGCTGAATCAATGCAGATGTCTGTACTTCACCTCCAACGGACACTCGACCAATACGTGTTCCACTGTATCTGAGCCCTCGCCGTAGTCGCATGCGTCGCCAACTGTGTTTCCGATCCGCACCAGGTACGAGCGATAGCTGAGAAGAATTGAAGATAAGCATTTCGCAAATAGGGAAAGCATTGCAGAAGAATTCGGTCAGCTTGTAAGAAAAGAAACTTTATAAAGTTGAAAATTGTTTTCCGCTTAAAAGTAGACACCATAGAAACCACTTTATTTGAAATGTATGAATTTTTCCCAATTGATATCAATATTATATTGCTATTGATTGCTATCACTCCTGGTAAAATTAATAAAAGGGCATCAAATATGTCCGAAAATAGTTATGTCACATGGTATGTACATGGACATAATACATGATCTAATTTTGTTTCTTAATAAACGTTTGTTATATCATCTTCGTTTCCAATGTCACTATATAAAATTTCGCATATTATTGAATGAAGCTGTACGTGGGTGTCTTTCTATAAAGTGTCGTATGAAAAATACTTAGTACATGCCTGCATTTCCGATTAATATTAATTAGTGTCGATTTGCATGGGCTTATCTAGTAACTCTTGCATTATCTATCGTGCGCAGTGAACAATGCGACGAAGCAGGCCTTGACATATGGTCAATCCACTCATTGTGGCAAAGACCCTAAATTACATGATCCCTGTGTGCACTTTGCTGGTATTTACAACTAGCATTCTTAGGGCCTCTATGGTGGTCAGGGTTCTAGGCAAGGTTGCCCTCGGCACCTTGACTACCCTGGCCTGGCTTCTCCAGCCCTCCCAAAGTTCTGTGAAATAATGTTACAACCCCTGGGTCATGACACATATATAATAAAAAAATAATCAAGCATGACTACAAATAATAAAGTCAAAAAGCAGCATGATTTTTAAATATTTTCTTTAAAAAAAAAGCAAACTTTTAAAAAGCTTGATATCAAGAAAAAAAATAAAAAAGTATAGACAATGTTTCCTGTTATTTTACTTGAAAAAACAATAATCTAAATAAAGAAATAAACAAAAAAGTAAATAAAATTATGCAATAATTTTAAAATATTTCCTTTTAGCTTAGTACCACCAAAAATGTAGAAATGAAATGGTCTAAACTCTTGTGTAGCTTACATAAATAAGAATAACCCTTCTTACTAAAGATTAAGCAAAGCAATTAAATCTTAGAAATTTATGTGGATGTTTTTGTGTAATATTAGCGCTTTAGTTACCACTTGATCTTTTTTAATCATTTATTAAGTTTATAATAAAAACTTTCTTAAGAAGTATAACTTTACTACTTTAAGACTATATCAATTTATAAAAACTAAATACCTTATTTAAATTTAAGTATAACAACCACTATAAGAAAAAACTATATTAACTTAAACTAAAAAAAAGAGAAATTGATGCAATAAAAATTTTAGCTAACATTTCTTTTACCCTAAATTTAAAGAACTTTGCTCAGTAGTTTTAGGCTTAATTATAATTTATTAAAGTCAAAAGGTAAGTTGTGTAGAGCTTTAGACATATATATTATTTCACATTAGTGATAGTAAACTCTCATATGATATAAATAATAGAGGTAAGTTGACCCTAAGGTCAAATTTCTTAATGACAATCCTACTATACCTGCAATTTTCAATAATAGAACATCAATTTACATCATATTTTTAACCTATCTTCTACTCTTATATATGAGTAATTATGATTTTGTAATATTTTATGTTTTTATAAATGGCTCTACATCAAAATTTTTTAGAGTAGATTGATTTATTTCCCTAAAAAATTACTAAATTTTATTCTCTGCTATATTTCTAAATAAATATAAATTAAACCTCTTTTTCTTGCTAAATATCTTTAACAATATAATTTTAGTTATTGATCACGTTATGAAATATGCTTACATATATATAGAATTATACCTTTGATTGTCAGCTTTTTTATCTAAATTCACTTGAATTAAAAAACAGACTAAATTTTTATCATAAGATTTATATTTATTTTAGTAATATAAGTACTAAATAAACATTATAGATCTTATCAATAAAAATAAGCATATCACTAAAGAAACATATAAAGTATTGAGTAAATTCATTAATAATTTTCTTATTCCTACACTAACCACTGCTAGTTAATATTAAGTTTATGTAACCTAGTTCTCAGCCATTATGTATTAAACACTCTAGGATTTTTGTCAGTTATAAAAAATTATTATAGAGAATTTTGATTGTCTATTATCCTCTGCTTTTTAGAGTAAATTAAATTAAAAATTGTA